>VXBL01002124.1:741173-777450 GCA_013400195.1 Aramus guarauna | reverse complement strand
CCCCCCTTTAACTCTGATTCAAAATTAGATCTTGACATCAAGACGGCAGCTGCAGTCTTTCATTATTCTTACCTAATTCAGGTAAAGACATTTAATGGGCAAGAGGGAGCAAGCATCTACAAGCCCCATGGGGAGAGCGCAGCACCTCTATCTCCAACATACAAGCACTGAGCAGGCTTTCCACATGCCACCTCTGCTGCTGCTGAATTCCACAACCCTCCAAAGGCCAAGCAGATAGCAGAAGGCAGCCCTCAGTTGTTATCTGTGGTACTGCAGCTCATCTGTTTGTCACCGTGCAGGCCTCCAGACACCTGAGAATCACTTTTCTCCTAGAAGTGCTTTGAAGACCTCAGTAAGGCAGGATTATTCTTTTCCACATACCTACAGGAAAACACACAAAACTTAACCATTGCCTGTGAGATGGCCTTAGTGTCAATCACATTGGACCATGTACTTGAGCTGAAGGAGTCTGGTCTCTCTTGCTCTCTCTGGCTGCCATTCTCCTTCATCTTTTTTCCAGAAAATGAAGTTTTACTCTTCTCATAGTCATCTTGAAATAGCAGCTGTTTAAACTGCTTTTGAAGTCCCCAGGTCTACAGTGGAATGTAAACTTTTTTCAGTAGTCTTGTGCGCCAATCTTCAGTATTGCACACGTAATTCATCTACCCAAGAAACTATTGTTTTATGGTGGTTGCTGCTTGCCTATGAGTGTGGGAGAATCCTGTGCTGTAAAGATCTGTTCTTAGCCCTTCTTTGCTTCCTATATCAATACATTTATTTATTTTTTCAGGGACAAGTTGTTAGTAACACAGTAAGATTTGTCCTTGAGGGGTTTATTATTTTTTTTCCAGCAGGACCAGATCCTTCAAATGTTTCTCAAGGTGTTTCTGTCAGTGGTTGACAGATCTAAGGATCTAGGCTCTTCCACACAGTAGTCAGTCAAGTGAGTAGTGGGATGTGAAGGAATGGAAACCACCTAGTGGGGAACACCCCACCCGTCATGCAGACAGCAACCACCAGACTACTTCATCAAATGCAGCGTTTGCTCTGCATGCCTCCAAGTATATCTGTAGTTTGTGCCATTGTGGAGAGCGCACAGCATTTGATGAAATAGTCTGGTGGTTGCAGTTTGCAAGAAAGGCTGATATTCACCCAACTGATAGTGATGTTGCACTGGTAATTGGCAGTCTGTGGAGTTTCTGCTTTGGAAGTGCCTGCAATGGAAAGTCCAGGAGGGATAAAACTTGAGAGTAGGAAAACAGTTTGCTTACTTTAGGTCTTCAAGGTGCACATCTGTATTGGTGCTTCTTCCCCTGTTCTGTCAGAGTCCTTTCAGCTGATTTGATGTTTGTAGTTATCTTCATAAGGAGGGCAGAATTTAAACATACTCTGTGTAGATACTGCTTTGTCAAGTGTTTGTCAGGTTTCATGTGACTGGGTCTATTTATGCATTTTTTAGGTATATTTGAAATGGGAATGTACAGGTAGATTTCACATACTAATTGTAATTAACCATTAACGTGGTAATTCACTTTCTCTTTTGTTGCTTTATTGTCCTGTGATTGTGTATCAAACGTACTTCTTGAATTGCTGAAAATGCATAATAATCTGCTTATGCTGAAAAAAAACCCAGTACTCTCAGCTGCTGTTCTAGAAAAATGTTAAAGATTTTGCTGTTCAAAATATTTCACCATTCAACTGTTATGGCCCTATGGACAGAGGATTTGTATCTAAAGACTGTAAAAGCTTTTCATAAAATTGCAATGTCCTGACTAGTGCTATATATTTACAATTTTGTTTATGTTCAAACTATGATTATAAGTTTCAAATACAGATTTGTCCATCCTAGTCTCACATAATTTTCATTAGTGAGGCTATGAAATAACATGAGGCTTAGAATAGGTAGTCTGAAAATTGAAAGAGGATAAAGAATAAGGAAAAAAAAGTTTCACTCCAGCTGCATTAAGTATTTTTCCTGGTATATGAGAATAATGTTGTGTTCTTTTATTTTGTAGGCTCATTGTGATTTTCATGGGTTTGGTCTGAAACATACGAATGTTAACTTTTGAATAGTTAAATCGATGCTATTTTATTATATTCTGTCGCCTAGTTCAAAGCGGATTTTATTCACAGTCTGTCCAAGTAAAACCTTCCAATAGAAGTCTTATGAGAGTTCACTAAATGTTTAATACAATCTTCTATTAATTATTATTCAGCTGCTTTCTTCACTTTCATAATGGTAGGCATTGTTGTATAGATGAGTGGGTGGAAAGATAGCAGCAGTATTGATTTTGGAAGTCTTGATTTGGAGATGATAGATTCATGTCATTTTTATTTTTCCTGAATTACTGTAGCAGTGCTGTACAAAATGTAAGCCCAGAGGTGATTTTCATGTTCTGTAGCATCTGTTTTCCACTCCTACTTTCCCATTTTGTTGAGTGTTAGATAGCCTTTCCTGATTGTTAGTGGAAACGCTCCCATTCTTGGAAAAAACTCTTAACTAATTTAAGTAAATTCTGGTAGAACAAAGAAGGTTGTTTCTTACCAGGCAGTTGGTCAGCGTCTTCAGAGAATAACCCAAAAGTTGTCTCTTGTTCAATTTAGCCTGCTGTCATTTATTTCTGTAATATGAGAGCTCCCAGCCCTTCATTCAGCGATTTATCCTTTGGACTAATATATGTTTAGTCTGCTGAAAGATTAAAATGAAAAGCTCTATCTGTGCATGAAGTCCAGTTAATTAGTGGTGGAGACCAACAACCTACTTGAGGAATGCTGTGTGCCATCATCTCTGAAGGAGGCTGTTAGCCTTTTAAGCCAAATCCTGCTTCATATGTGACAGATCATCAAGCTATTAGCTTATATCTGCTCTTCCAGTTTTGGTCAATCCATAAGAGAGCTTTGAGGGAAAACATCTGAGTAACTTGGATGCCTCGGATCCTCTGGACCTGTACCTTTCTGGATGTAGGCTTAGTCAGAGGACAGAAACAGGATTAGTGATGTTTCAGAGCTAACAAAGATCTGCAGAAGGATCAAGTGACTCCTGCTGTATCTGGACGGCCCTACTCGGGCAAACAAATGGGCCAGGAAGGACTGCAGTAATCAACATTGGGCCATGTTCCTTCTCATTACACTGTACTACTACAACACATGCTCCTACTTTCCAATTGTATTTATGTCTAAACTAACCTAATTTAATGGAGGGTGTCCCTGCCCATGGCACGGGAGTTGGAACTAGATGATCTTTGAGGTCCCTTCCAACCCAAACCATTCTATGATTCTATGTCCACTTCCCTCTGTGTTTTACCAACCTGTACCAGGCCCTGATGTCATTTGCATTGGATGTAATTGAGCACTTACAACTGAATGATGTTGCAGATATTTTGCTGTTGATGTAATAAGGGACTGAGTCTGGAGCTCCTGGCATGGCACACAGCCTCAGAATAAAACCAAAATTTTTACTGTAGCCCATGTTGTTGATGTGTGCTGAAATCCTGAGTGCATTGCTATTTTCTTTAAATGTTTCCCATAGGCAAAAACAGATCAATATTTATTCAGCTGTGGTGTAGAATTGCTTGTCTGTCTGCAAGAGTTAATAAGTAAATGTCTTTTCAGAGTTTGAGTGTTTTATTCTATGAAAATTCTACTGACTTTAAAATACAGTTACCAAATTAGACATGAGCACCTACTACTGGTAGAAATTGTTGAAAATGTTGCCTTTTAGATCACTGTATTTGTGAAATTTTGATGATACCCTTTTTCCCAGAAGTAGTGGAAGTAATTTGAATTTGTTATCAGTGATTGTTATCCTGGAAAATCTACAAATTGCATAATCAATATAGAATTAACACTAGAGTTAAGTAAGATGCAGGCCAGTACTTTGAATGGAAAAGATAGAATATCTGATTTTTAGTTAGATAAGCTGCTTTGGGGAATATTTGGTGTAATCTTAAAACATTTTCCCCTTAATTTACTGATCTAATTATGGTTAATTGTAAGTTTAAATTTATGTTACATTTTGGAATTCTCTTTTAGTTTTTATTATGTCATCCAAGGATGCAGAATTTAAGATGCAAGCAGGGCACTGACCCAGGAGTTCCCTTGCATTTTGAGTGCATTTGGATTCATTCTTAAAAGTAAATCTATCATGTATTAGAAACTGAAAGACAATTTCTAAATGGAGAGTCTTTCACCAAACTCTCTACCAGTGTGTCCATTCCCTTGCCAAATCAATGCAATGCAATGGCTGGGAACAGTCAATGCGCCCTGACTAAGCTCCTTTGAATTTTTTTAACCTTTTGAGGAAATAACTCCACAAGCAGCTTAGGCAAAGGTGAACGGTGTTGCCAGGTCGTTTGCACTACCTGGAATCAAAAGCAACCAATCAGTTGGTTGTGACATGAATGATCACTGCATTGTTCTAAAGTTAGACTAATTTTCTTACTAATTCCTGGGTCATCCTTTGTGAAATAGCAGACACATTACTGTATTTCATGCAGCAAATTAGTTTCTCTAAATTAGTAGAAAAGATTAGACTTCCAAATGTACCAGGATATCTGGAGTACAAAATTACCCAGTCCTTGAAGAATCAAAAGCCATGCACCAAAACCATTGCATGTAAACCATTATTTTGATATGTTCTTCTGTAACAGTGTTTTCTGATCCACTTTCTGCTAGTCATGTAAATAACATTGGTTATAAAGTAATACTTGAGTAAAGAATAATTTTTTGATCTGTGTTTTTTCTTTCAGGGCAATTAAAGCATTTCAGGAGGCGCTTTATGTTGATCCCAGCTTTTGTCGAGCCAAGGAAATTCATTTGCGACTTGGGCTTATGTTCAAAGTGAACACAGACTATGAGTCTAGTTTAAAGGTATGTGTAAGTCCTTTCCGATTGAATTAACGTTTGTTACAAGTTGTGGTGCACCCCAGAACTGCAAGGAATGCATAAGCGAATAGCAGTTAAATCCTACCTGCTGTGGAAATAGAAGTACTTCAGTATGTGGTATCTTAGTTTAAAGACAGAGTAAGGGTAGGATTGGAGGTGTTTTAGGTGCTAGAAATACTCAGAAAAGCCCAGCAAAATTATGGATTAGCACTGATACTGCAGCAGATCAAAAATTTGGTGTAGGGCTCTCATTAAAATAGTACATTTTGAAGGGAGGCTGAGGGCATACAGAAAGTTGGAAGAAAAAGAGAAGAATTAGCAGCTTGGATTTCTCAATGTTTGGAGGTTTTTTTGGGTTTTTTTTTTTCTTTTCCTTCCTCCCTCGTTGCGCTATTGTAAACTAGAAGTTCTTAAAAATCATTACAAATAGAAAGCTTTTATGCAAAATAATGTTCTCACATCAGTTTTACATCATTTCTACTTTTCTAGCAGTTAATCATTCTTATATTTCCTGGTTTGAGAGTTAGCTTCTCAGGCAACAATTTCTGGTTAATCAGTTAGAAATGGTTTGTCTTAATACAGTACTTAGTTTCTTTTGTACTCCTTTAAATTTTTTTACTGTTTGCATTCTTTTTTGGTCTCCCAATTGTAATCTGTCATTTTTATCTCCTTCCATTCAAGATGTTTGCCCATTTTTTATCTCTTTTCATTTCCTACTCTATCCCCATGTTCTTTCCTTCCTGACCTCTAAATTTAGGTATGTTTGTCTTGGAAAAAGGAAGTGTTCTTTAATGGAGTTTCAGGTTGTGTTGGGAAATACACCTGCCAGGTTGAGAATTTTGTAATTTGTAATTAAGTGTAATTAATAAACATATTTCTACATGTTAATATCCCCTAAAACTACTGAAAACATTAGATGTTTTGTTTTCAAGAATCATGTGGCTTCCTTTTCCTGGCAAGTTGTTTTCCTGAATGTTGTGTTTGTGAGGCTTTTGATCACATTGTCCAAGATTTGAAAGAGTGTTACTCTCAATTTTTCCTTTTGGTATTTGTAATAATGGGAAGCATATCTCTCATCAGGCTTCCTGTTTTCATCCAGAGTCCAAGCTTTCACCTGCAGAGACAGGTGGAGTTGGAAATTGCGGTTAGAGAAGATGATGTTGTATAGGAGTAGGGAAGATTCAGTGGAGTGAACAGCAAAAGTGAGCAAGAGGAGGTAGAGGTAGATCACTGTGTTGGAAAAGCGATTATGTGTGAGTTTGGGTGATCTGATTTCCTTATACTTTGGCACAGATTTGGTATCATATGTCATGATACAGAGTGAATAAAAGAAGTGGTGAAGAAGTACCTTTTTGGGTTTTAAAAAAGTCTTAGGGACAAAACAGAAGAGTAGTGGAAGGAACTTCTGCATTTTAATTTTTAATAGAAGAAATTGGTCAAAAAATAACCTTTTCCTGCTGTGCCATGAAATATGTAATTCTATCACTGAATCAAGTATTTAAATAGATTTTATGAGAATTCAGTCTAAATAATTTACTGTGTGTGATCTTCACAGCTTCACAAAATAAAAAGGTGACTGATCACAGATTCTGAGTATACCATATATAGTGTTTGATACACCAACTAGGAATGGGAAAAGCACCATAAAAGTATTTTAAAAGCAGAAAGAAATCAATTGTTTGTAGTGCAAAATTATCATGATTCCATTGCTTCTATGTGCAATGTGATTAAGTCACTAAGGAAAACAAAGAGCAGCAATGAAAAGAGCTTACCTGGGAGCAGAGTGAAGATCTTCAAAAGGGTGATGATATAAACGTGATGGGGGGATTGCATTAAGGATAGTTTCACACTGTCCTTAAATCAGTGTAACTGCAGGTTGTTGCTAAAAGATCATCTCATTTTCCACATTGCAACTCTGATTGTGTTGTTTGGCACTCTGCTGCATTGGGTCAAGTGATTTACTCCATTTGCAGACTGAGGTATATCCTGAAGCCCGATCCAGCTGAACTTGAGATTGCCCAGTTGCTAGATCCAATGCAAGGTAGATGGTATGAGTGTGTGAATGGGAAGGAAGGGGGAGAGCTGTATTATCCCCTTCTGCTGCAAAACATAACATGAAATGTTAGTCTGGAATTATCAGCTGAAACACGAGGTAGAGTTTCCAGTTTGCTTCCTTTCCTGTGGAGGTTGCAACCCTTAGCAGAGAATAACAGCAAGGAGCAAGAAAGAAAAGGCCTGGTGGGGCAGTCCACTCACTTTGGAACAATTTCATTTGGTTTCAGTTCAGTTCAGCTATGGATTTCATGGAGAGTCCTGAGACTGATCTACTTTGTTTGAAAACAGAGTGTTACTGATTGAAACATATCAGTTTATATGTCAGAATATATCAATTCAAGAGTAGACTAAGTAGAACAAGCAGGCTAGTAGCTTCTTTAAAAGCTAATCTGACCAATCCCAGAGTTGAAGTTTAAAAAAAAACCCTTAAGCCGGAACTCTGGGTGACAAGAATGAGAGGCAAGTCAGAGAATGCTTCCCCAGTGAAGAGAACAAAACAAAGTGGTGGTGCAGTGGTTATGCACAAGGATGGGGAGAATAAACTGAGGAAAAGATGATGAAAGAGTGCGAAAGGATGTTTTCACAGGATGTGTGTCTGTTCTCTGGAGACTGAATGTCTCATCACTTCACAAAAGAAGGGTAAGTAACCCACAGTAATGAAAAGACACAGTTGTCTTGTGCCTTTTTTCTTATTTTGTTTTGTGGACCATGTTTAAAGGATTCAGGATGGGGTTTAGGATCCAGCCTGCTAGTGACCGGCCTTGAGCACAGACCCTTTCCCCAGGACTCTGTGTAACGTAATTCATACCCCCGTTTGAGCTTCCTATGTGACACAGAGGCGGAAAGTGGAAGCAACTTTTCATCTGGTATTCACTTGTGACTGTTCTAGATTTCACAGATTGTACCAACGTTGCATTAATGTACTTTGAAATATCATAATATTTTTGATGGTATTTAAACATTCATGTTAAGTCTGTAATTGCTAAGAATAAACCATTGCCAACAGATGAGTCATTGTCAGTTAGAGTCTTCAGGCAAAGGGGGAAGATTGGAGTCTGAAGGTCATATATTTCATGTTTTTCACAATTTTAGACCATTAACATAAATCATCTATATTTTATGTAAGCAATTTAAGCACAAAATTAATTTTTACTATTTTAAGATGTTGATGATCAAGATAATTACTAGAGTGCTGTTTAACAAGCATAAAATCATCTCTCAGTGTTTTTTTTTTCAAAATCAATTACTGCTTTTGCATGTTTTTAACATTGCTGCAGTTAAGACTTGCAAATTAATATTACAACCCTTGACTGCTCTGTTACCCATTGCCATAAACTCTGGCATGAACACCAATGCTATTGAAAATTACTCGGCCTTCAGGCTTATATTAAGGGAAAAAAAAAAAAGTGGCCCTTCTGGCTGAAAAGAAAATCCCTGTGTAACCTGATAGTTAGGGCAGTGCTACCTTCAGTAGTGATAATGAAAGCTGCATTTGCCCCATTCATCAGAAAAGTACAATTAATTCCAAAATCAACTAGCAATGTCTTGGCAGAGGGGGGAGATTTTATTATTAATTACTATAGCAGAAACATACTATTAAGGTTTACCTCACTGTCCTAACCTTTTCACACTTTACTATGTCCCCTGCTGCCCCCTTCCTATTTGCCATTTCCTACAACCGTAGAATTGTACACCTACAACTGTGTTTGATGGTGTTAGCTGTGGTGGCACCATGATAATCTGAAAGGAGAATAAAGCAAAATCAATGGGAATATAATACATCTTTTTATTGGTTTGGTAAATGTAGCTGGGAAAATGTTCAAGCTTCTGAGTACATGCCACATTATTTCTGGCATGTCACTTGCTATCCTAGTCATATCCCTATTTATTGAAGATATTTTTTTCAGTTTTAGCCTCGTTTTTCAAACATGTATGTAATCACTCTCACACATGTGTCTCAGTTCTTCTCTAAAGTACTTTTGAATCTTAACCAATTTCTAGCAAATAAGTCAAAATGAAAGAGATTTCAAAGAGAAATTCCCAGAACATTCCTGTGTGACATGTTGCCCCAGAGCCATTTAGCTCTGCAAGCTGAGGACTAGGTGATCCGGTTGGCTTGGGCCACAACAGAGGTACTGAATGACTGGTCATGAGTCTGGTCTGTTGGGACGTGAACAATTTCTGTAGAGGGAACTGTCCTGTCCACACAGGAGTTGCTGGGCACCAGTCGGCTCCCATGCCTCTTGTCCAGCCACAGAGCTAGGTAGAGCACGAAAGGGGAGCTGGGTGTGTTGCATGGGACCATTGATGTGCATAAAAGAGAAGCTGAGGAAAAAAAGAAAAATTACAATTTTGCTATTACTCAATTTAGTAGTTGGGTTGCATTGGAAACAGCAGCTATGGGAAAGCAGTCTTCCATCTGGTACTCATTCTGCTTGGCGGTGTTGAAGTACCGTAGTGTGCTTTCGGTGGGGAGCTGGGGCTGTGGTCCTGAAAGCCCTTTCAATGCAAAATTGAGTTCACTTCCATTGTTTGCTGACAGACTACTTAAGGGGGGAAAAGAAATCTTAGGTTTTCATAGTTATTAGAATGATAACATTGAGGGAATGGTGGGTGGGTGGGAGATTTTATGTGGGTTTGATTTTGTGAGGGTGTGTTTTGGTGGTGGATTTTTTTTTTTATGTAATGGGTGGTTGGTTGGTAGGGACTCTGGACGCAAGCAGGTTATTTTATGGCAAACCCAGCTATGTTGTACTTTGGGAATTTTGTTTGAAGTACTGCAGATGTATCCTGTACCCAGCAACAAAACCCTTAGAAGAATGTGAACTAAATTTCTCATGTTTTCAAATACAGTAAAATTCAAATTTAGTACATTTTCAAAATCAAGTAAAATTTGAAATTTATTAAAAATACTGATTCTGCCTTTCACTTTTAGAAATTTTGCCTCCTTATTTATACACAAAACAGCTACTCTAGCAGTTTGCTTCAGGCCTCTGTTTTGATCTTGCCTGTAAATTATCAATTTAAATATAATTTTCATTTTTAATTGTTTTCCTGAAGATTCTCAATTATTAGTAATATTAAGTCATACTGCTTATTAGGATAAGAAAAAGATGGCAAAATAATTAGAATTTATTGGGAAAATATGCATGAATTACATGAATATGCATGAAATATAAAAAAATACTGATATACAGATGCACAGCTCAAAGTACTTATTTATTGTCAGTCAGACAGTTTTCCATCACTTATTTGAATAATTCTCCTGTCTCTCTCATATATATATCTTTATGAAAGATATTCTTAGCTACTGCAGCTATTGTATGCCAACATGTGGCTGGTAAAGACATAATTCATATTTTATGTTCTTTTTCTCAGTCATAAATAAGAATGTATTTATGAAAGTGAAACTTGGTGTTTTCAAGCCTTCAAGTGCTGTTTCACAGCCTAATTATCATTCACAGGTGCTTAGATAATCTTTAAGCTTAAATGTGTTAAATTGAAACCTTATGTATTCATTTTTAACTATTAAAGAAAAAAGAACTAGTCAAAATATACAGTTATGAAAAGTTTAAATTTCTTCTGTTTAGTTTTATGTCTGTAATTTTACCAGAAACTGATCAGTGACATTTTTAGGTAAAAACCAAACCAAAACACAAGGGCTTTAGCTATTGCAAGGTGGATATCTAAGATTTCAGGCACTTCACCTAAAAAGCATTTTATGGAAAACAAGATGAAATTGGTCAAAAGATTATTTCAATAAAAATTTAAGTGGATGGGAAACAGCTTTTGGGAATGAAATTTCTCTCAAAGTCTTTGTAGTTTGCATGTGTGTATGATGGAGAGACATACACAAGAAGTAAAAACATGGAAGTGTTGTAATGCAGCATGGCACTGTAATTAAACTGCAAGAGAGTTGTTAGTGCAACTGATTTTGAGTGGCTCACGATTCTGCAATGTCTGGCCGACAGAATGTTTTATTTTTCCTCTCTTGCTTAGTTTTGCTTGGGTTTTTGAGTTCAGTTTTGAGTTTTCCAATAAAAGAAAACTGTAGGTGTATTTTAGAAATGTCATGATTACAAAGAGGAGTAAATGCTAAAACTGAATTAACATGCTGTGTGGCATCTTCTGTCATTTGAGGGGGGAGGTGAAGAACAAACCATGAGAAGAGAAGTAGTTGACTCGGAAGTTGTGCATTCAGGCTGCCGAGTGTTGATGCTGGTACACTTCATTTATGGACTTTCTCCTCGTGAGAGGTATTTTGGTCCAGGTTTATTGGCTGTACCTGTAACTGAAAGGTTGGCATTCAGGGCACACCATGCTAGCTAGACACACGTGCTGGCTCAGTAGCCGCAGAGAGCCGGCAAGGATTATGCTGTGCTTTCGGGTCAGCCTGGGCGGCCGTGTGGGCTGGAGGCAGGGTGCTGCTGCAGCTCCCGGAACGACCCGAGCTCAGGGCGGTTCCGCTCCGTGGTGATGCTGGCGACGTGGCAGCGGGGGTATATGAGCTTCCGGTCATCCCATTTCCCTATGGCATTTTGTTGCCACTGGCAGTCCTTCAGGCTGTTAACGCAGGAATAGATAAATTCTGATGTTGCACGGGTAATGATAGAACAAGGCGGGCAACGTGAGTGTTGAGCTCGCGGTGTGAAAATTGTGTACTGTGTGAGATGTTGGTCAGTAAATTTGAATGCAACCTTCTTTTCGCTAGTGAAAATACAGCTCTTCTGATCTTTCTGTTTGAAAAGAATTTTTGACTTGCAGCTAGTCATAACGAGACTATTCTGAACATACTGGTGTTACTCAGTTTATGTGTGTGTGTGACCTTTGTTTCTTCTGTCCTCGAGCAGCTTGCTTCTGCCCTGCCTGTGTAACAGTTTTCCTCAGTCTTGAGGGGTTTGTTGGGTTTTTTTGTGTTTTTGTGGTTTTTTTTTTGTTTTTGTTTTTGTTTTTTTAAATGTCGGACAAAAGTAAGTGAGTGTTGACTCTACACAAGCCTTCATCTTACAAGCCGAATTTGTTCTGAAGTCGGCAGACCCTGGAGAGCGGAGCGATGGGTAGACGTAGCAGCACGTGTAGCGCGTCCTCTCCTGACCCTCTCCCCTGGCCCCAACCAGGCCCCCGGCAAATGGAGGCTTGGCGCTCTGCCACGCCTGATTACGCAAGGCCTTCTCTGTCCCACTTAGCCGAACAAAGGCTGCTCTGAGGAACATAAGGCATCACACCTAGGTCACGTAGGCAGAAAAAGCCATCTCCTGACAGAATTTTACTGAGTCATGATGGAGCTTTCCTTCATGGTAAGTCTGTGAGAATCGTCAGGTTTCAAATGATGGCTTGCCTTGCTTCCTAAATAAATGCAGAACGGAGAGCTATTAAACTTGCTGATGTCATTCTCAAGAGGAGGAGGGAGTAGAATCACTGTTTTGGGGTCTCAGGCTTGGATGTAAAGGGAGATAGTACTGAAAATCTTGCACTAAGAAGAAAACGGTTCGATTAAAGAAACAACAGAAAGCTGGGTAGTTGCCTCTTAAATTGTAAAGGACTAATTTGTTAGAACTGGTGTTTAATTCTGGCAGTGAAAACATATTAAGTTACCTAAATTGGTGTCAGATTACTGTTATTTTACTACCAGACCTAATGCTTTCATCAGTTCTGTTTATATGCAGTCCAGTGTACTTCTGATCCTTGGAAAGGTTACCTTTGAAATTGTTGCCACAATCAGGGGCAAGTCAAGGACTCCAGAGAAGACAAAATAGGCTGTAGATAATTGTGCAATTACAGATGGCTACAAATCAAGGTATATTATGACTTGAGCTGCAGCTCTTGCAGAGAGCCTCTTACTTTTTAACATTCAGAACACTGCCTTCTAGGTAAATCCTCTTACTCGGGATTTGAATTTCTATAGACTGCTGTCTGCCGTGAGGTATTCTATGTCATCTCTGAACTGCAGCGGCCTCTCCTGCATAATAACTATTTCACACAGCAGTAGCCAGCTTCAGTGCTGCAATATTTGAGAGAGGTGCAGATGTTTGCTAGCCGCTTCTGTTTGTGGCAGAAATGGAAGTTGGAAATGATGACTATTTTTTAATTTTTTTGGTTCTGGTAATTGTGATAAGTGGATCTGCTTTTGGCTGATGAGTTGGATGCATTAGAATGCATGCATGCTTTTTTTTTTTTTTTTCCTTCTGATTTTGAATACTTAACGGGGAGCTATGTATTATTTATCTGGCAAGAGGTGTAGGTTTGCTTGTGTATGTGCATTTCAAAGGTTCTCGGTTTGAAAGGTTCTGGGTTTTCTGTGTATTGTCTTGTGATAATTGTTTAGTGCAAATGGTTTATTTTGCTGTAGTTACCGGCTTGGTTTATTCATTTCTTTACTGTTTTTAGCTTAGTGAACAGTGCAGGCAGAAATTTACTACACTTAGAAAATTTTCATAATGTGGATTTTGAAATTTAAAAGTCAGGTAATGTAGCAGTAAGAATTTAAATTTTTAGGAGGCATTGCTGAAAATATTCCTTTTTTTTTTTTTTCTTTTTGACTGTACAGCACTGATACTACTGCTATATTTAAATATTAAAATGGTTAGATTTTCTTGTATGGTTGCCTGCTTTCTCTCAGTGAGTCTCACTGCAATAACCCTTCTGAAAAGCTACTACAGAACAGTTGTCAATTGTTTCTCTTTAGATCTGCTTAATTTTTTATAATAGCATTGCTAGGTGACAGCAAATCTGTTCCTTTCTGCTTTATCTTTTCATATTAATTGTTAGTGCAAGATGACACACCTGTGCAAAACGGGTTTTCTACCGTTTAGATCGATATACTCAAGGTACAGGCCAAAGTATATAGGTCTGTTCCTTTTTTCTTTTGTCAGGCAAAATGCAGTATAAAGAGTAGAGCATTTTATTTTTATTTAGCTTTTTCTTTTAAGTTGCCAGCTTAGTAGAATCACTATGGTAACCGACTACAGGATGTCTCTAACGCACACAACCTGCATTGCAATGTAAGTGAGGGGAGATTTTAAGTTCTCTGACTGCTGAACACTAGAAAAAGGAACAGGCAAGGCTGAGAAATAAGCTAATATTTAATATTTATAAGCTATTATTTAATGCTTGCTCTGAGGTTAAAAAGTTATTTTACACGTAATGTATATGTGAGTTCATTGTTTTATGTAGTCTCTTCTGGGAATGATACTGCTAAAAGGTCCATTAAAAATCATAAATTTGTGTTATCATTCAACTTCCGTGTTTCGTTTTTTTAAAAGCTGTTATATATTACAAATGATAGAAGTCAGTGAGGAGGTAAGCTCTGTCACTGTGTGCCTCACAGAGCTCATGAGAGCATCAGTGTTCTTTTGGTTTAATGCTTTGCTATGGATAATACATTAATTGTCTAATAATTTTTCTGTTAAACGTGTTTGTTTAGAAATTCGGTGGTCTGTTAAACTCTTCTTACAAATCTTTGAGGTGTATGTGTTATGGCTGTGCTGTGCTATACATGAGATACTACTAGAACCATGAGGAAAGTACTGTGTAGCAGTTCTGAGTATGAGACTACTGAAAGCGCGTTGCATATACATGTATTAATAAGGATTTTTTTTTCTTCCCAGCTACACTAATAAGCTCCTGATGTCACCTAGTTAGCTGTCCTGAACAGCTGCAGCTAAATTACCATGTGTGTGCTAACAAAATAAAATACATTGAAGCATCAGTAAAGTTTTGTGTATTAGAAGCCACCTGAAACTGTATTTTGTTGATAACTGTATTTATTAACAGTAGTATTTTATATGCTGTCTCTTAGTCTTCTATATTCCTAGGCCTTTTTCTCTATTGAATTAATATGTTAATCCAAATTCTACACTGCATAGGAAATTTCTATGAAGCTTATAGAAAAGATCAGAGGCACTTGAGTTTGTATGCCTGTGCCATTCATTTTAACACACTTGGTTACGTTTCAAACTGTAAATAGTGATCACTGAATTAGCATGTCACTACTGAAATGGTTGTTCCCATCCAGACTTTCTGGCAGAGAGACTTCATTGCTCTGCTTGTGTGATCTTCTTTCTAGAAGAGTGAAATGCTTGGCTCAGAACTTCAGAATGCAAAGATGTTTTAAAAGATATTTTTTGTATCTCTTGAGGAAAAGTGATTAAAAATAAACAAGCTTTGATGTTTAACTAGTTATCTTAAAACTTGGAGGAGAGAATGTAAGAACTTATGAGCTCCTTATCAACTCATGTTTTAATGTAAAGGTATTAATTTTTAAGTGCGTTATGACAAGAGATCAATTTTTTTAAACAGATCTCAAATTGCTGCATTTGAAGGAAGAGTATTCTGGTTTTCTAGATGAGAGCTTCAGTGTTTTACCTACATGAGGCTGTGAGCTAGTGGGACTACATTCTCAGTTGTGCATTCTGAGGAAAACTTGATCTTCCAGTTGTGACCATTCATTTGCTGCAGTCATTCTTCCCGATGCTATGCCAATTGTTTTGTGAAGATGTCTGTTCCCATCTTACATTACTGGAAGCATTACTACATGTTTGCACTAAAAAAATTTACCTTTCTCTTGTAAAAAGTTGAACAGAAATCAAAAATTGTTTTCTTTAAGACACATGGTAAAATACAGTAATCATTTTCAAGTACAGAATCAATTTATTCTTAGTAATTTGCCAATGTGCTAGTACTACTTTGTTTGAAAAACAAATAATTCTTTTTTTTTTTCCCCAGCATTTTCAGTTAGCTTTGATTGACTGCAATCCCTGCACTTTGTCTAATGCTGAAAGTAAGTAACCTATAAATATTTGTATTTATTTTATTGTAGAGTTTTTAAAAATAAGAAAGAACTGTGTCAATTTTTAATGAACCAATCCTTCAAAATCACAAGAATCACTACTGAGAGAGGGAAACTACAAAACCTGTCTCCATCTGTCAATGGAGACACATATTCCAGTGAAATTGTGGATTGTTCTAGTTAATGGAATAAGTAAAAACTGAGACTTTGCTTAGTAATTGCTCTGAAGACTTGAGTTGTGGAGGAAATGTACTGTGTGACTGTTCATTTATTTATTTATAAACATAGTGCTTGTGCTGTGCCACACATTTAATAGTAATTATTTAAAACTTTGTGGCATCTTGATAACCTGTCATTTTTCAGTGATTATTTTAATGCCATTTAAATTTATAGATCTAAAATTCAGCATCAGCCTTATGCTGTTGAAGTAAAAAAAAAGTATAAAATGTAATTTGATTGTTTTATTACATGCTGACTATATATTAGTCTGTACTTGAACATGTTAATCTTTCAGTGTAGTAAGATCTATCATATGCAGTATATATTGTGGGCTGTTACAGAGCATCCTGCAGGTACTTATCCATAGTTAGGGGAATTGTATGTGTGCATATGTTTCTGCATGTTTTGGAGTCTATAAGAATTAAATTTCAGACAGTTGTAAAGGAAGTTGCTCCCTCAGTTTTTAAGGTACCTTCATGCTACTCTTGGTGTTGAGCTTAAGTTAACTCTTAAGTCTAACTTCAGAAGTGTTGGATAAAGTATTTAAAAGCATTTTTTTATTCCTTTAACTCAGAGCTGGATTGAATTGTGAATGTTCTATCAGCAAGGGCAATGAAGGAGGGTTTGTTTACGTGGGTGAGGCTGCTGGCTGTACCAGTACCAAGGAGCCAGCTGTGCTGCAAGGTTTTCTCCAAAGCTTTGTCACATATGAGGAGCAGGCACAGATAATTTTGTAAAATTATTTGCAGAATCCTTCCGAAGTCAACAGGCTTTTATTGTTTCCTACCAGATATGTGATTCTTTATTATATTTTGTGTTAGTTCATATTATTTCTCACTAACTTTTACGAGTTTTCACGGTATCTCTGAATTTTTGTAAGGTTTTCCTAATCCTTCCCCCCCAGTCCCCTCTGCCCCCAGATTTATGCAGCAGTATGGCCCCATGTAAGGACTTCATTGCCTGACAAAGGCACAGTGCCTGACAAAACCAAAGGAAAAGAGCAAAGAGGAATGAGAGATACGTTGTCAGGTTCAGCCATGCGCTCTGACCCAGAGTGTGTGGTACGGTCACAGAAATGCTTGAGATTGTCTTAATCCTACCCCTTGCATTTCTAAAGGCTGAGTGAGTAACAGCATTACAGTGACTGTCTTCCTAGCAGAAATGTTGGAGTACTAAGCATGTCTTCTTTCTATTTAGGCAGTCTCTAATGTGAGACCTTTAATTTCTTTCCCCTGTGTGGCATGGCTTCTTTTGGTGGCTTCACACTGAAGGGGTTTCGCTGGGGTGGGGTGGGGGGGGGAATGGAGATTTTTTAGATAATGAACTCCTGAAACAAAAGCAGAGGTTTTTCTTTGATCAGTACAGAGTGAAGTTTGATGATGTGGTGAACATAATGGGTGTGTTATGTGCCCTCTAGCAAGGAACACAAAAAGTTTATTAAAATTTTAGATGATGCATCTCATTATGACCTAGTTTCTCAAGTGCACTAGGCTACCTTCTTTATGGTGAAGGACGAAGCAGTGCACAAAGGGAGCGTTTTCCCTCCCATACGACCCAGAGAGAAACCCTGGAACTCCAAATTACCTGTATAAACTTCTGTGTCACACTATTCTGTAGCTTCAAGAGGAGGAAATCTGTGTAATTGAAATAAATTGAGCTTGGCTCAAATGCAGGTATTTTCTTACTTGTAGTTGTCAAGAACATCAGGCAAAAGTCTGTCTCAAATGAATTTTTGTTTCCTCATCAAATCAGAATAAGGATTACATTCATCTCAACTAGCTTTAGCTCTCTACCAGTCGATGCTAGTCTAGGTTAGCAGTTCTCAAGCTGTAGAGATGAGGCACTCCACCTTTTCTTTAATGATTTGAGCAGCATGAAGATAATTTTCCCTCTGCTTTTATTCTTGAACAGCTTTCATTTCCTTTCTCCAGCCAGCAATTTTCTTGCCTCCAAGAGCTGCTAGTAGTATTATGGCATTCTGTGCAGTTCATGTGAGGAATTTAAGATGCTTTACAGTAATGATCAGAATACCATCTGTAATTAACATTTTTAGTTCAGTTTAACAGGGGAAGACAATTCCTAAACAGGGAAAAAACCCCACTTAAACTTAAGATCCTATATAAAGCTGGCAGAGTATAATGTAGTTTTCTGTTCTGTAACTAGCTAGCTTGTCCCATAGCAGTTGAATGAATAAAAAACTAAGTCTTATTTCTAACTCAGTTACATACAGAAAATATAACCTGCATTCTCTTGTTTTGCATCTCTGCTTAAAGAGATTTTATTGCTAAGTTTACTGAAAGGTTAATGGACTCTGCATTTCAGAATGCAAATAAAATGCATGGACCGCCTTTTTGCAATATCTGTTTGCAATCACTGCTTTGTTAGGATACCTGTTTTCTGTCAGTTCTGTTCTATTAAGTGTAAAATATCAGTGTAAACAAATACTTTTTTTGTATCTTCAAAATGTAATTTGTCTTGGTTTTGCATTGATAAATTTGACACACTGTTTATCCCTCATGTGAAAAAACATACTGTAATTGTTGTCGTTGATTAAAACTAACAATTTTGATTTTCCCACTCTTAACAGTTCAGTTTCACATCGCCCACTTATATGAAATCCAGGTAAGCTTTAAGCTCCTTTTTATAAAGTATGGTTGAGTTTCTACCTATACAATGTAATCAATCTGTGGAATTCAGATTATAGATGCTTTTGTAAAGTTAGGCTTAAGTCTTGAATCACAAAGGAACTTCATTTGCTTTGGCTAAAACTTATTTTGTATGTGGACTGCCATGCTATAAAATGGAGTGGCATTTTTAATAAACTTACATATTTACTATTCTCCCAAGTTGAATGCAAAAAAACCCCATAATTAATTTTTAGTAAAATTATTTCATGATATTATATATTTTAAAAATTATATAGAGATATTAAAATATATAGTTTCTCAATTCATATGTATTCATATTGTTTCTCTTACACACACGCTCTCTCTCAGGTCTAGCCAATTGCCCAGGTGCCTTTTAATATATTTGACATGAAATTTTCAAATTTAACTGAACATATGTGACAGAAACATTTGAGATCTGAGGTCAACAGCACATAAAGCTGTGGCATTAATTCTGTATCAAATCCTACCACAGGGGATCTTAGGTGAATCTTTTGGGAAATTACGTAACACTTACTGAGCTTCCGGAATATAAGTAAATTAAAACCAAGTAGTTACTGAAATAGCTATTATATATTTGTAATTTGACTGACTAGTGATAGGAGGTAGATTGTATGCCCTTTTGTCATGTTTATGGGTATCGTATGACTGAGGAAGGGATGTGCCACGAGAACAAAAACTGTTGTAATTAAAATGGATGACAGACATAAACTGCATTTTTGGTCAGTTGAAAAGTAGCTTGATAAAGTGAGCGCTGTATTTTGATGGCACAGTGAAAAATGACTTTAGGTATTTATATATAAATACAAGATACGCATTTGAAAACCGAGATATTTTTCTTTTGAATGCTTTTGGTGCAAAACTATAGGACAAGGCAGAAATCCCCAGTCCCAAAACACTGTTAAGAAACTTTGTGGGCTGTTTTGGTTCTTACCTGGCCACCATCCAGATATCATTTTGAGCACTGAAGCACATCTGACACATTTATATAACAAAGCATCCTCAGCATGTTAGTTCTTTTGATCTGCCAGAGTAAAATGGCAAGTTGAACACCCCAGGTCACCGTGCCAGGTGCCTCACATAATTGTGCGACCCACGTTACAAGTGCTGAAGCTGTGCTTTCTGACTCACAATCATAGGCTGCAGCAACTTGAAGACTTGAATGCAAGTCAGAGCAAAAAAAGTTTCGGTGCATTCTGCTATTAGACTTGATTTGTCTCGCAGTTCTGGTTGGGAGGGTTATCTTATTTTCTGGAATTTGAGAAACTTGGAAACACAAAGGATCTTGACTTCGTTCTGGATATTACCTCTGACACAATGAAGAGATAGTTTTGGAGGCAGGCTGGTTGCTTGGTTTCTTTTAAAGGACACAGTGCTACAGTTTTCTGAACCCCTCCATATATTTGAAAATTATCTACTCTCTAATATTAAATGAAAAAGTTAATTCGTTCCTTAATTATGTACCTTCACACTACTGGAGTTTAAATGATGGGTTGCCAGCCCCTGAACAAGAGAATAGCCCAGTGCTGATCAGAGTTAGCAGTGGTTTTTCATGCTGTTTAATGGTAGTTTCTATTATTTAATCTGTGGCAGTGTGAGTCCCTCAGGCTATTTTGGGTGGTAGCTTATACGATGTCTAAGGAAAGATGTTGGGTTGGGTTCCTCTCCCCCTGCCCATTTCCAAGACCATTCATGATGCAGCCAAACATAAAGGACTTTGGATCTTTGGAATTAACATATCTAAATAGAACCAAATGTAAACATTATGATAGTTTTCTGTAATATTTTAAGGCATGTACATAGACAGATTTCTAAAGGGTAAATAATACGACAAATAACAAAAGTAAAATATATTCTAGATCTGGAAAACAGGCCCTATTTTAATAGATCTTTCCAAATCCTCCCAAGCATATAAACATCTTTTTCAAAGTGTGAATATTAGCCACTAGTATTTACCTATTTGACATCTGGATTGCTGCTTCTGCTGTCATGCTGTACAGTGAACTTCTGTTCATTTGCTTATCCTTCATAGTCATAAACTACAAATTTTGTTCCCAATGCTAAATTTAAAATTTTTTCCTGATTGTTTTTATTTTGCTGGACATGGATATTTTATTTATTTATATTATTTGTTTTCTTACCAGTTGTCTGCATTTCATGAACACCAATTAAAAATCTTTTCTACCAACTTCCCCTTGTTCCATTTGAAAGTATGTAATTGCTGCTTTAATTTTTCTTCCTGCCTACGATAAGGTTTTAAAATCAACAGAGTTGTTTTTTGTGATTGTGAGATCTCAAGAACCTAATAACATTTTTAACTTCTAATTGGTATTTATATTATTTAGAGTCTTCTTCCTAGTTGTCCCTTTTAAAACACCAATGGTCAGTACTGTGTACTCTTTCATAAAATAAATGTAACCAAGTCATGATCATTTGCATTTAGGTGGCCTCATTTATTTTAGTGTGCTCCTTCATCTGTTTGCCAGGATGAAGTCTAATATTGAATTATACAAAAGCATATTTTTCTTTAAAAATGGCATAAAATTTTTAGAAAATTAAAAAAAAAAAAAAGGTAGTCTTACAGACCTCAGCATTTGTGTCTTTTGGACTTTGGTGCGAGAGAAGGAACAGAAGACTTAAGCATTTAAAATACATGCACTGTTAAACAATTATTGTTAGGGTAATGGAAAAGTAAATGCTGACATTATTGCCAAAAAATTCATCGAGAAGTCATAACAGAACAGCTCATACTGTTCCAGAAGTCAATAAAGACCACAATCCTAGCCTGGAAATGTGTTTTCTGTATCAGGAGCTGTTCATATAGCGAGTTTCCATGCTTTAAGCACCCTTAAACTATATAGCAAATAATAAGATGGTTACCTTCATTCTCTAGGCATGACCCATGGATATGTTTTAATTGTACATATGGTGGGACTCTTACCAGGGCAACAAGTATGTTGAAAAGGTGGTTCAAATATACCGAAGGAAGGAGAGACGCAAAATATACCAGTTACTGATGACCTTCATTTCTGTTATGAATTTCTTGGGAGGAATTTGTGTAGGGTTTTGTCAGATGTAGACTCACATTCAAACATTCCCCTTAAAAGCAGTGTATTCATTTTAGTATAAGAAGCATAATGCATGTATGAGGAGTTAACCAGATTTAATAATTTGCAAATTTCCCTCAATTATTTTAAGTAGTCCATTTATATTAAATACTATATTTATGAAAGTTATTCTCTTGCCATATATATACGTCACTCATTAAAGCTTTCATATGCACTGTATGCAAAAAAAAAAGTTCTAGAATTTTTTGTCGCTGTGTTTGTGTGCTGTCAGTGCTGTGAAATCGTTGCTATTGGTGATCTGTTGTAAGCTTTATGATTAATCCATTTACTTTTTTCCTTTTGCAGAGAAAGTATCACTCTGCAAAGGAAGCTTATGAACAGCTTTTGCAGATCGAAAACCTTCCTGCACAAGTAAAAGCAACTGTCTTACAGCAGTTAGGTATGTAAAATTAACTTTTATTTTCCTGTGTGTCTCTTTTTCCATCTTTGCCTTCAGCAGTGTTTTTTAAGGCTCCATTTCCAAAGTGAGTCTTAGACACTGAGTCTGATACATGAGATTTTCACCCAAAATAGAATGCATAACAGTAGATAATTAAGTAAATAAGAGAGGAGGAAAAGATTTTAATTAAACCTAGAAAATTAAAAAGCTCTTAGACCTGCTACAGTGTGTGCATTACAGGTTTTGGGCAATGAGGGGGTGGTCTTTTGGAGAAGGAATGCCGCGCTTAGAATTCTGTATTCTCTGTTCTGCCTCTGAGAACATTCCTTGAATAGCCATGCTAAATGCAGTAAATCAAAATACTCTTCTCTGTTGCAGAATAGAAGAACATGGTAAATAAAAAAATTACCTTTTCTTTAATTGCAGTAGGTAATGAAAACCTATTTCTGTAACTAAGAAGTTTATCATCAGATTCCATAAAAGAAACCACATAAAAAGAGAAAAAGTAATACTGTTTTAAAAATTGTCATCTTCAACATTTATAGAAAGCTGATAAATCATTTTTAGACCAAAATTTCTAATGGGTGGGTAGAATAAATTACTTTTGTCCTATATGCCTTATAAAAGTATTTCCAGAATATTTTGTTAAAAATTGTTCAACCTAGTGCAGAACTTCATTCACTTTCTCCATGTTCTTCATCTANACTAAGTTCTGGCCACAGTGCTTTCTCTTTTTGTAATGCAGGTTGTGTGTGGATATGGAGTGGGCTCATTTGTTTAGCTTTTGATTCTTCTGTGTGAAATCACAAATGAAACTGCTGGAGGAGTTCACTGCAGTACTCTAGGTGCTGGTGGTTTTGCTGTCACACGACAATGTTGATTATATTTGAATATCCCCTTTGAATTTTTTTTTAACTGGGTGTTATCCCACCTAGTATAAATTGTCAGCAATTTCATCCACATGAGATCAGTGGAAGACAGGCTTCCCAAAATAGCTGACCAATGCTTTTTCAACTCCGTTTGTATGTTGCCACCATAGAAGCAAAGGCATGTGGTTGTATTCATAAAATCCTACTACAGGTCTCTGCTAGCAATAAGAGCAATGACTTTGAGAATTGTCTGCTGTCTAAAAGCTAGATTAACTCCCTTGATTCAGTCAACACAAATCACCTAGTTTTGTAGCGTGGGTAGCTTCTATGTGGAAAAAGGGACAGAGTGGTCTTAACCAGAACGTTCAAGGAATAATACCATTTCTTTTGCTCTTGGCTGTTAACAGTGGTATTTATCAGAGTATGGCGTTTATCGCAGATTTAGTCTCTAGCAGCTGGTAGTAAAAACACCTCCTCAGGAAGCATAGTCCGGGTGGTGCACTGCTGCTTAGAAAAAATAATAGAAAATACCTGCCATCTGCCAGAATGCTACTGGGAAGACCCTAAATGTATTTGTATTTCTATGTTGAACTCTTTTTTTTTTTTTCTTTTTTTTTTTTTTTTTGGTGTGTGTGTGTGTGTCCTTTTTACTCCAACAGAAAATTCATTTTGGCATGAAAATGCTCTTTGTTTATTTTCCTTATATAGTTAATCTTTATTGAGCCAGAGTTGAAATTTAGGCAAGTTCAGGTGTCTTGTGAGAGAACTGTTAAAATCTTTGCTCTTGTTGCTGGTTTCCAAAGCAAATCACTGTGGAGGAGAACCCTGTGATTCTCAGATAAATCTGTACCCATTTGAGGTGATGCATGCTCACTAGTTCAGGTAGATGTGACAGTGAGATCTGTGCAGTTGGATAAAACCAATTTGTTTCTTCTTTTGTGCTGTTTCATTTGTTTTCCAGACAACAATTCTTTTCACTGCTTTGCCTAAAATTATAGTAAATTAATGAGACTGAAGATCAGATCTATCCCGGTATTCTTTCTCCAGTTGTACTCAGTAGTTGCATAAGGAAGAGTGTAAGAAGAACGTAAGCATCTGCTTTAAGACGTTCCCAAAGCACTCTCCCAGTGATTTTCAGCTTGGGGCATTCCTAGGTGGTGTCCACATAATTGGATAAGAAATATCATGAGATGCTAAAATGGGAAGAGGCTCATCTCTTCAGAGACTGAGGTGATGGTGTTTATTGGGGAAAAAGCAATAGCCACAACTTCAGCATGAGAGTGATTGATAAGCATGAAAAAAACCCCAACCCTGCAGCATGAGCTAGGCTAGCACATTCTCCTGCTGAGGCAGCACAGGGATTTGTTACAAATTAGATTTTAAAGACCCACAAAAGAGCATGGAACATTTGTGAAGATGGACAAAATCTGCGGTTTTGTTTATTATTTTAAAAATGTCCCAAGAGTGGAAGAGCAGTCAATATGCTAGTTGAGAATTTGAGTTAGGTCTGGCAAATGGGAAACTGCACAGCTTACCAGGGTTTTTCATCACCTTCTTTCTGTACGTTCCTCATTTTGTGTGTGAGGAGAAGCGAGATCCAGTTTCCTTTATCTGTGTGATTCTAGTAGAAAACTCTTGTTTGTTCTCCCTCACCCTCTCTCTCGTTTTTTGCTTTTTTCACTTCCCTGCCCAGGAAGACAAAATTGGGAAGCAAGCCTTGCTTCAGCAGTGAAACTAGATAGGGATTGCTAGTTCTCTTTTCTGTCTCCTAGAAACAGATTCTTTTTATCGGTGAACCTCAGTAAAGATCTCTGATACCTCCAACAACATGTTAACTTTCAATCCGGCACAGTTCTGACGAAACAGAATATAGACATCACCACACAATGTTTCCAAAGATTCGGGAAATTGTTTAATGTCTTTTTTTACTCTTGTTTTTAATCCCTGAACTATTACCTTTATCTCAGGCTTTGCCTGGTACTGCACCTGATAAATTCATCCTTAATGTACAGTTATGCAGGTGCATTCTGATAACCACCCTCACATAAGCCTTTTTTTCTTAAAGCATGAGTATTTTCTGTATGCTTAAGAACTTCAGTCACTTGGGATTTAAATGAAAATCATAGCTTGTTCATGAAGTTCGTGAGAGAAAGTAGTGTGTATTATATGTCTCTGCAAAAATTACTGGGGTGGGGTTTTTTTTCTTTTTTTCTTCTGATGGGTAGGGTTTTGACTTGATCCATCTTCAGACAAGATAAAATACTCTCTTTTTTCAGCACTGTAGCCACTTGGTTTCTAACCTGATGTTTCCTACAGTCCACGAAATATTCAAACTTCTGCCTCTGACCACAGTTTCCAAGTGATACTTCTTAAAACACCTCAGGCAAATGTTGTTCCGTAGATATGATTTTCTTTCAGATTGCCTTTTTTAAAGCTTGGGTGTTTGCCTTCCATTTCCAAAAGTCCTGCCGTGGCTGTTAACAAACCATAAGCCCATTGAATAAAAAATAGCTATATAGAACAGGTAGAATAAAATATTTAAGGTATAGTCTGATTACAGAGAGTGAAGTAAGGCTGCAAATACTCATCAGGTCAGTTCTCAGCCTTGCCTACTTTGTCTAGCATTTCAGATGAGATCAGAATCTGATCTGGATCTTTTGAGTGGTATTACCTGTTCACGTAGTTAGACTGTATCAAAAAGGATCAGCTTTGGGTGCTGAAGTTTAGCTAGCTGACAGGTTTTCAATGGACATTTAGTGCTGGTGTGTGTACAACTCTGTAGGTAACTACAATTTTATACAAACCTTGGATGGTTTATGAAATAGGTATTGTAGTGTTCTACAAGGGACTGTTTATGGGAAGGACACTATAAAAACATAGGGACCATCCGTTGTCACATCTTAGGTTTTACAAGTGTTGGCTGAAAAGCAGTGGATTATTGAGACAAACACATGGAGATTAAGCAAACAGCAAGACATTGCTGACCAGTGTGGTATGTAGTGATGTCAACAAGTCAGCTGCCTGCTACAAAGGATTTCCTCGTACTTATGATATGAACGGCAGTGAGATGATTTTGTGGCTGCGTAAAGGAATTCCATCTAAGCCTAGAGGCAGATGAGGAGCAGCTTGAGATGATAATGAAGGTGCTTTATTTGAAATGGTAACCAAGCCTTGCATCAGTGCTAGAGCAGAGATGCATTTTAATAGCACGTAAAAGATGATATGGGAGCATGGATCATAGCAAGCCTTTAAAGCGGGGATGAATAATTTGTCTAATGTAATAAAAGAAAAAAAGCATTCGGGAGAATATGATGTGTGGTTAGATGGGGATATAAAATGATCTTTTCAGCAGAATTTGTTATGTATTTGTCAAGGTGAATGGAAAGGATGTTGTAGCAATGAAGATGAAATTACAATGTTAGAAAGATTTAAGCAGAGATACAAAAATTCTTAAGTGTTCTGTTGGGGAATTGTCCACATCATAATAGACAGATAATTGATGTGTGTCACAGGCAGAATGGTAGCATTTTTCACAATGACAGGGAAGGTATTTGTGTTCAGAGGAGGAAAGAGTTAACATTTCCAGATAAACTTTTTACAGTAGAAGATTAAACAGTTTATAATTGTGCTACTAACCTCATAAAAAATTATTTAACCAAAAAAATGCTACATAAGTACCCAAAAGTAATTTTGACTCAGAGTCCTTTTGTACTGTAATTTTAGTATAGAACTTTACTGGATACAAAAGTTTCCTTCATAATATTTTATGTAAATCATATTATTGTTTGAGATTCCTATTTTTAAGGAGGAACTAATGCAGTGAATATCCTGCTGTGCCAAAGCATTAAATGGTCTTAGGGAATTTCACTTCTGCCATTTATTGGTTCTTTTTGTAGGCTGGATGCATCACACCGTGGATCAGCTTGGAGACAAGGCAACCAAGGAAAGCTATGCTATACAGTATCTCCAGAAATCTCTAGAAGCAGATCCAAATTCTGGTCAATCCTGGTATTTCCTTGGAAGGTGAGAAATGACTTTATAGACACTGTAACTATATTTGTAAATTTTTTTTAGGATACTCATTCTTGCGAGTATCTTACCTTGTTTTTCTTCTTAATACTTTCAGAGGAAAAATGAAGGGAAAGGATGTATGTATCTACTGAAGTCTAGTTTTCTGAGAAGTGTATAAAAAGACAAGGTGCTAACATACTTGAGATGAATATAGATTTAGAAGTTGAAATGCAGTATGTTACCCAAGTGGTCCTACTTTTTTTTGTAGTTGTTATTCAGTTTACACATGTACAGTAATCTGAGCCTTCCCTGCCTGGTTTTACCGGTTTCTCCTACTACCATATCTTCTATTCTCTCTCTGTTTGGGTTTTTGGAGTTTTTTGTTTGTTTTTATTTTTTGTAAATGCTCTGTAAATGTTGCTACTTTTCTTCATACCTTTTTCACAATTCTTTATCTCTTTATTTTCTCAGAATCTCCCTTCTAATCTCAATCAATTTTTGCACTAAACCACAAATATTTTCCCCAGGTATACATCCATTTATAAACAGCATATATTGCAACTAAATACTAGGCCAAGATAACTCAGATTGATCCATTCTAATATCTATTTAAGTGTTGTATTAATTCTGTACTATCAGACAGTATTTTTACTTTAAAATTAACTTATTCCAAGATGTAAATCATATAAATTTGATGACTTTTCATGGTCTCCTTTTTAAGAAAATAGAGTACTTTACACAAACCAGCAGTAACTCTTGAAATAATCAGGTTTTGGAGAAAGCTTTGAGGGCAATTCAAGTCCATATGTGAATAGGTCAGTTCTGTTAAGAAAAACATTGGAAAGGAATTATGCAAAAATAAAATTAATACCTTAACCTCAGTATCTTCCAGCTGACTTTCATGGAGGTTCTGGTCACATACAACTGGAACCCACTTTGGTTTTTGTCATCAGAATTATATTCCTCCAGCTGTACCTGTAAGACAGGGCTCTTCAACCAGCTGTGTCTGCAGGCTGAAGGGAGGAACACCCCACTTGAATGTGAAGAGCAGAGGGCTGCAGCAGGTGTGGAGGGAAAAGGGAAGATAAGCCAGGAATCATCTGGCTCATCTTATCCTCCATGGGGCTGAAATCCTGGGTTTTTTTTCCTCAGTAGTCCCATTTCACGTGCCTTGAGCTAGCCGAGTTCTTACACAGCAGCAGGACGCAGCCAGGGCTCCATGAATTACATGTGTGCAGCTGCTGTTGCTCCTGCTCCTACTGTGCCCCGGCTTTCATATGGTTAAGAGTGAAACCTGGGACCATACAAGAAAGGGGGAGAAATGTAGGAAATGTGTGTGGGAGGAATCTAGTGGAAGCATCTCTTACACTCTGCAACGGCTACAGCAAAAATGTTTCTGTGCCCCGTTCCTGTAGTCCATACGCTGGCAGAAGAGGAAAGGAACAGGGTTTACAGGGCTGTGCATTTGTTCGTCTTTTTCCCTCCTTGTGTATTCCCTTAGGTTATTCCTTCATCTGCTGGTTGTCCAAATTGGATAGGGAGTTGATTTAAAGCTACCTTTCAAAAATCTATCACCACCACACCCCCTCCTCCAAAAAAAAATCCATCACCCTCTTTAAGTTTTGTTTGGCGCTTAATGTTAGTGCTATCCCAATCTGAGTTTTTATGCATTAATAAGCAGACAGATTGAAATGTGTCTTTTGGAACTTGGGTTAGATTGTAATTAAAATGATCTTCTGAAACGTTGTCTTCAGACTCAATGGATGCTTTTAGCAAAGTACTGTTAGATTTTACTGTATTCCTTTCTTAGTGTGCCTCAAAAGTACGTGAAAGAGTGAAGCATGTTTGACAAACCTTAGCCTGTACTGTTCTGCTTGGGTTTTATTTTTTACTAGAATAAATGTTCTGTTTTTATTTATGTGTTTTGAAAGTTGTCAGTTCTTTCTCCAACAGGGAAACTTATTACAAAGAGTATAAGGAACAGAGATATTGTAGATTGAACTAGTAAACATATACATATTTTTAATACTGTATTTATTTGAAGCTTTTAATTTTTAAAAGGTAGGTATAACTGTAGTTCTCTTTAGAGTTATATTTCTGCTTATAATGCCAGAATACCTTTGAATTTGTATGTAAAAACCATTTAAGTAAGAAATTATGAAAAAATCTGGAACAGCAAGTTTTTTTTTATTTTTTTTTACAAATTTCATACTTTATATATGCAGTAAAATTAACTGGTTTGTTGTTCATTACCTGAAATCTTACTGAGATGCGAGATATGCACATGAAAAACTTCCCAGGCATTCAGGAACCATTCTGATTGAGTTGGTCAAAATCTTTTAATAATTCTGAAACATTTCTTGTAGACCATAAAGTTTCATAACCATTTGTTTGATGAAATAGGTAATTTAATTGATTCTTTCTAATGCTGTCTGTAGATAAATATTGTTCTTCTTGTCTGATAAGTTATCACAAGTGAAAGAAAAGTAAGTCTTTAAAATATGGTATGACTGTTTTCCTTACAAATGCAGTAAGCTAGGGTTTAAGCAGTTTTGGTGTACTTTTCAAATAAATAATTAGTGACACATGTTGCTTAAGAAGTTTGAGTCTGTTTATGCCTGGTGTTCAGAAACAGCAAAGGTTTTGGATTCATCTACATGAGTATGTATTTGCATGACTTATCATTTATCAGATCAGTCTTGGTAAGCCATCCTCAATGATTGCCTTCTATAAATATTACCAAAGTTCTTTTTTTCTTCTCCCAGGTGCTATTCAAGTATTGGGAAAGTTCAGGATGCCTTTATATCTTATAGGCAATCTATTGATAAATCAGAAGCAAGTGCAGATACATGGTGTTCTATAGGGTAAGAATGATACAGGGTAATACAGTGATTTCGATGCTAATATATAAATAAATAATACCAGCTTTTTAACTCTTTTGTGCTCTCAAGGGGACCGTAAAGCTTTTTTGTTTATACCTTCATGTTGTCAGACTTGTCTGATTTGAAGTTTAAATAATAGATTTATATTTACTTTCTCAACTTTTTAAAATACTGAATATGCTATGTGTATGAGCTGTGGACATTAAGATTTTATATGTTGTGTCTGCATATTACTGTGGTTTATATAATGTCAAAGTTTGTTAAGGGTTTTGAGGGGGGTGTGTATATTTGATTTGTTCGTATTTTGACGTTGTCATTAATTCTCAACTTCACTAATCTTTCTATTCAGTGTGCTGTATCAACAGCAAAATCAGCCTATGGATGCTTTACAGGCCTATATCTGTGCTGTACAATTGGACCATGGCCATGCTGCAGCCTGGATGGACCTAGGCACACTCTATGAGTCCTGCAACCAGCCTCAGGATGCCATTAAATGCTACTTAAATGCAACTAGGAGCAAAAATTGTAGTAATACCTCTGCACTTGCAGCACGGATAAAGTATTTACAGGTAAAACTAGCGTTTTAAGAAGCGGGAAATACTCTTCCAAATACACAGCAGAGGGGTGGGGAGAAGTAACACACAAGTTTAACTTGGAATTGTTTGTGGTGTGTATAGCCTGTTTTCATGTGTATTGTAAGCATATCATAGCCTGTACTATTTTATTTCTTCATTTTTAAGTGGAACTTAGTTCCTTATAAACTCTATTTTGCACATGTAATCAAAGCATACTGTTTTACATCACTTTGCTTTTTTCTTTGTATTGTCTACATTTTTAAGTTCTCATAACATAGAGAGAGAATACACGCACACTATCTTTCACTCTTGTTTGCAATTTCAGAAAAAAGGAATTATGAGACCTCTGAATCCAGAGCTCATCTTTGTTCTGATTCTCACAAAGGTTTATATTCTGGTTACCCTCTTTATACTTAGCACCTTTCTAAAACCCCAAATTTTAAATCTATCCTCTCTTTAAGACATAATTAGCTACAGCATTTAGGAAGATTTCATGGACTTGCTCTTACTAAAGTAGGCTTGTGTTAAATTTGCTTTTTACATAATTTTTCCTAGGCTCAGTTGTGTAACCTTCCACAAGGTAGTCTACAGAATAAAACTAAATTACTTCCTAGTATTGAGGAGGCATGGAGCCTACCAATCCCCGCAGAGCTTACCTCCAGGCAGGGTGCCATGAACACAGCACAGCAGGTGAGAAGTTGGGTTATGTTCTGCAGGTGCCCAGCTTTAAGGGTTCTTTACAATCGGTAGTGGTCAAGCTTATTTTATTGAGCACAGGACTGGCTTTGATTAATAAAAAGCCTTTGATTTCTTTGCAAAGGGATATTAGATCAAGAAGCTCCCTATACTCTGGGAGAAATATGGGGGTACCAATTTAGAACCTTTGTGGATTTTCATGATTTTAAAAGATTTCATCTTAAATAGAAATGCTGCAGTGGTTTAATAATCCCGTGAAAGGTACACATTCCTCCATTGATGACCATATGGAAACTGATTTTTCAGTTATTGAGATCAGCTTCAGAATATCTACTCGGCCCTTTTAATTTATGTGGGCTGTTAAAATATATAATTTAAAGGAAAGAATTAAGAATATATAGAACCATATTTTTGTCTTCCTTCTGTGATTCTTAGGCTTGTAAACCTCATCATCCAAATACTGAACCTGTACTAGGCCTCACTCAAACACCAATTTCACAGCAATCCTTGCCACTACACATGATTCCTTCTAGCCAAGTAGATGACCTGACCAGTCCTGCCAAGAGGAAAAGAACATCTAGTCCAACAAAGGTATATATTCTGATGAACTAAAGAGCCCCATACCAAAATTATATGGAAATACGCATTAAAATAATGCAGCATGCACAGAATTTGTGCTGTAAATTTTAATCCTTTGGCATCAAGGTGGGGAATGTTTTTTAGGAATTTAAAAAAAAAACAAACATTTTTCAGTGATGTGTTTAACAAGGTTGCAGCTCAGACAGGAAGTGCATAAGGGCAATGCAGATTACTACAGTCATAGTTGTAAAAGTGAAAAAGTACAATCGTAATCTGATGATAGACAGAGAGGGAAATGATCATGTCATCCTGTCTATTGCCTTTGCTTATATTTAGAATTCAAGTGTTTCATCATCATGTAATAGTGTTACAATAGATAAAGTATTCCGTTTTAAAAGCAGCGTACATTTAAGTTAATGGTGTAATTTGATTGTTTCTTGTTATGCTATTAGATACCATCTAACTTTTTCCTCTGACTACTCTGATACTGTACGGGAATGGTAGAATGAGACTTCGCATGTTTTAGTATGTTCTTTGTTTATATCATTATTCTTGAAACAATGGTTAGTTCTTTCATAAGTAAGATAAAATCTAGATAGTAAAAGAAATTATGTTGACCCTTTGATAGTCATGCATTTTAATGTAATGTTTTCTCTCAGAATACTTCAGATGTTTGGAGCAGTGGCCATACAGTGTCACATCCTCCTGTACCGCAACAAATTCATTCTTGGTGCTTGACACCACAGAAATTACAGGTAGGTATGTTGGAGATCTTCAGGAGCTTTGATGTATTTTTTTGTTTCTTTCTTCCTTTAAAAAAAATAAATCTGGAAAGTTTTTTGGTTTCATGTTCCTGAAATTCAGTGTGAAATATTTCCCAAATAATTCCCACAGTGTAATTGAAGTTGTGCTAATATTTATGGCTTCTCGATGTGAGATTAGTTCTGTAGTAAAATAAATGATCTCCAGCAGAAACGGAACACTTACATTGTATGAATTCTATAATTTATAAAATAAGAATGTACAGTAATTCTCTTTTCTTATGATGTTTTAAAGATAGATATGCGAATTGCTACACTTGTGTTCTAAGTGAGTTTTACCACTTGTTGTACCGTGGGGGAGTGGAGTATTGTAATATCCTCTTTTTTCTGCTAAGGTAGCATCTTGTATCAAATTGCGTAAACGAACATGCACATTTTACAAAATGCAGTCACTCAGATCTGGTACTGCTTTTCTGTGTTTCGTGTCATCTAATATATTTATATGAAATGCTAGATTTTATTTTTGAAATCTTGTTTCAGGTCTTTTTTGTTGTCTCTTCAGTTCATTAGGGTTTGCAGTGAGCTTCAGCAGGAATTTGATTTTTTTGAAAATCAGGCCTAGCTGGAAACTCTTAACCGTGTATCACAGATACTGCTTTGGATGCAAGATAAAATAGAAGGGAACACAGTGCAGAGACAGAAGGCATTCTGACTGACTGAGTAGTGTTCCCCTTAACTCCAAGATAGTTCTTCAGCTGTTTCTCTATCTGAACGATACTGGCTTTATTATGCTGCATAATTTTTCTTTCCTTCCCCCTCTCCCCATCCCTTTGGTCCTCCCTAATCACTCTTCTATATCTCTCTCTCTCCATGCATTCTCATTATTTCTCTCTGCTTATTTTATATCCTACTACTCTTTGTCCTTTTCAGTTTCAACTTTTCCAGCTCCAACTTCCTTCTCTAAGCAGTATCTAAGTAGGCTTCTCTAAGTAGTGTACAAGATTTGCTGGCAATAGCTTGACAAGGTTCCAGCATGTATGAATAGGAAAGCCAAAAAGATACGATGCAAGAGGAGAGAGAATAAAACCTTTATTACATCTTCTAAGTCAGCCTTTTATATACACATATATATACCTATATATACACACATAGTAAGAATAGGACTAATAGATGTGTGTGTGTATATGGGGGGGCGGTGTATAGAGATATATATGTCTTATTCACTGCAGTCCCCTACAGAGGGACTTCAGAAGGGAAGCTACTACTATTAATCCAGGGAGTTTGGCATGAATCATCTTTAACAACTTTTTCAGACAACATTGGATTTCTTTTTAGTTGTTAGTTTGCAAATACAATTGTTCAAAGCAAAATGAGCTGCACTTTATTTAATATTCATACTTCAGTTCCATTTATGTATTATTAATACAGCATAATCAAAGCAAAGGAGATGAGAATGATGTAGAAAAATAATACATGCAGACCTGAAAGGAACTAAAGGAGACCTGATTTGTGTTTGGTTTTGGTGGGACTTGTTTGAAATGATTTACGATGATGTGAAATATCTTAGTATTTAAGAACAATCAAGAAAAATGTCTGTATGTCAGCTTTTGCGTAGCACAACTTTTGCTCTCTTCTCCGCGCCACCCCCCCTCCCTTCTCAGATAGTGCTTTTGCGTTCCACAATTTCAGCATTTATGTCATACCGCTTAACAGTAGCAGACTTACTGGTAGAATGATGGTGTGTGCTGAGTAGTTTAAAATGAATACAATGACTGGATTTTTGGTAATAGATACTTAAATTTATAGGTTGCAAATGAGTTCAATATAATAACTTAAGATACTGCTCTCTACAATTAAGTTGTATAGTTTTCTGGGTTTGTTTTTATATTTTCTGGAGAAGTTTTCATGTGCGACTATAGGTTGAATTTACCTCGTGCTGAACAGTATTAATAAAAGAATAGCACAGTACAAAAAAGTATTAAAGCATACATAATGATAATAAGAATTCTGTATAATCATACTTGAATGTAGTTTTCTTTCATGGTACCAGTACACTTAATTTTAGTGTGGTGATAATATTTGTACACCCAAATAATTTAGAAAGTCTCTTTAGTTTTAGTAACTAGTAATAAGATTTGGTTACAGAAGAGTGTATGGAAAGATGTTTGAGTCTGCAACAGAAATCTCAGTCATGTTTTCAGCTTTACAAGTCTTGTTTTCATGGATAATTTTTAGTATTATATGCAAGAAAGTTACTAAAAAGCACATGCAATTTTAATGATTCTGAACTGTACTGCTGTTTTTTCAGCACTTGGAACAGCTGCGTGCAAACCGAAATAATCTAAATCCAGCACAGAAACTTATGCTGGAACAGCTGGAGAGTCAGTTTGTCTTGATGCAGCAACACCAGCAGGTGAGAACAAAAATATTTCTCTCTTTTGCAAAACTTTTGTCAGTAATGGTGTCTGTTGTTGTTTCTTGAATTCTGAAGAATTTCTATTGTACTGAGTTCTCATGCCCTTTACTACATTATATTAAGTCATCTTTTTTTGTATAAAGCATAATTGTTGTTTACTGGTTGAAACATAATGGGTTTAGCTGTGTTTTATTATAGGACTACCAGATAACCTAAAAGTTTTCAAGCCACACTTTCAAACTAAAGTGAGTGGACGCATCTAAAAGCAGTCTTACTTGAGAAATACGTAGTTGTAGTAAGCCATATTACAGCATATCTCTCCTCTCACTGTTCACTTCTCTCTCTCTTACTGTCCAACTTTAGCAGTAAAATGCTAACGCTCAATCTGAAGCGCCTAGAAAGAAAAGTGTGCCGATAGCTTTACCTTAAAATTCGCTCAGTGCATTTGTGAGCATGACAAAAGCAACTGTGAAGATCTTAAAATCAGAATTGACCAGGGCAATAAAATACACAAACCTTGCACGATCTTTACTTTTTAAATTCTGCAGCTAACGTTCTTGTGCTTTGTTCATCTTCCGTTAGATGAGACAAACAGGAGTTGCACAGGTACGATCTACTGGAATTCCTAATGGGCCAACAGCTGATTCATCACTGCCTACAAACTCTGTCTCTGGTCAGCAGCCGCAGGTTGCTCTAACCAGAGTGCCTAATGTCGCTCAGCGTGGAATCCGTCCCGCCTGCCCTGGGCAGCCTATGGCTAATGGACCCTTTCCAGCAGGCCCCATTCCCTGCAGCACAGCAAGAACGCTGGGTAGTACAGACACTATTTTGATAGGCAATAATCACATAACAGAAAGTGGAAGTAATGGAAACGTGCCTTACCTGCAGCGAAACGCACTCTCTCTACCTCATAACCGCACAAACCTGACCAGCAGCGCAGAGGAGCCGTGGAAAAACCAACTATCTAACTCCACTCAGGTATACAACTTCGGTTTACTCATAGATTATGCTAAGGAGGCTTGATGAGCGAGTCACCGTTTGAAGTCTCATTTGTAAATACACGTTTTCTGTTTCCTAAAGTTGATGACCTAGATGCAAATAAAACATACACTAGGTTAAACCTGCCCACTACTTTTTATTGTTAAAAATCTGTATTAAATTAACTACTTTCAGGATAAAGGAAATTCTCAACAGTCATGATCATGAGGGCGGTTCCATACTGCTCAGCTGCCTACCTTTGCAGAAAAGGGTCTTTAAAAAGGAATACTTGTACATCTTTCTGTTGCTTCTTTAATGTAAAACGTTGTGACTTTGTTTTTCATGTAGGAGAAATGTGCATGCTTCCTGGGAAACTGAATGTTGTAGTTAT
>VXBL01002124.1:656173-736173 GCA_013400195.1 Aramus guarauna | reverse complement strand
GCTGGTATTAAACTCTTAAAAATATTTTTTTCTTGATGCAAGCAAGTCATATAGATTTTCTCTGTCATTACAAATCAGTGTTCTCATTGCAAAACTGATAAATAATCACAGAATGGCTGAGGTGGGAGGTCCAGGAAGGGACTTCTGGAGATCATCTAATCCAACCTCCCAGCTCACAGCAGGACCAACTAGAGCAGGTTGCGCAGGACCATGTCCAGCCAAGTTTTGAATACTTCCAAGGATGGAGACTCTACAGCCTGCCTGGACAAGCTGTTCCAGTGCTTGGTCACCCCTAAATTAAAAACGTTTGTTTTCTTTTCTACTAGTGCATGGGGTTATTCTTCCTCTGGTGCAATACTTGGCATTTCCTTTTGCTGAAATTCAATACGATTCCTGTTGGCCCATTTCTCCCGCCTGTTGGTGGTGTTCTGAGCGGTCACATGCCCATATGGTGATTCAGCTTGTCCTTCCAGTTCTGTACCAGAGATGGCTTTTTTGGTAGTGGTGGTTTCAGTACCTATAGCTTAAGTATAGGAGCTGTTCGTGCAGTAGATTATGCTTTAAAGATGCAGTCTTTCAGCTAGTTGTAGGTCTGTTACATTACAGTATGGATAGTTTTGACTCTTCAGAAGTATAAGCTTTGGTCCATCTTACATTCCAGTCGATTAGCAGGTATGTTATTGTTGGGTTTTTTGTCTTTAATAGTAAGCTTGAATCGTTTTAGATCAGATGCATAATGGATTAAGGCAAAAAGTGAGGCCAGCCACTAGGAAACCAGGCAACAATTGCAGTGTGATTGTGCAAATTGCATGGTGTTATCCTTGGTGTCTTCGTTGCTAGTATTGCACGTCTGTGCAGGAGGGCACAGAGTGCGGAAGGCTAGGTTATAGAAGTTTCAGATAATGCTTCTTAGAAGTGACTTCTGGCGAAGATGCTGTACTATAAGTTGCAGTGGTATAAGTATACTTATATAGTGGTATAGAAATGGAGCAAATTTAGCCACCTGTGCAATAGCCAGTGGTCTGTGGCAGAGGAGGATGGTGGGCTGAGGACAATAATATCTTAAACTGCTGCAGCTAAATCTGCCAACATTCATCTCTGATGCCTAAGTCCCATCTTCTTGACAGGCATGTTGGCACTAGAATGATTAGGCTCATTTTATATGCATGTAGTCAGCTTAAATGCATTCCCTTAACAGTTTTGGTGGTTCCTAGGACGGTCTTACTAAAAAGCAGTGTAGCACAAACACCAGGTTCCAAGCCTTGAAAATTTCTATACGCTTCTTAGCGATTTATTTCTTACCTCAGTGTTGTTAAATCACCAAAGTGGCAGGTAAACTCCCCCCTCTTTCCAAAGAAAAGGAAATGGAAATGCATCTGTGAGGGTTGCATAGTTTGGATTATTGGTGTGACACTGCTATGGTTGTCACAGTGTAGGAATCTCCAGCAAAAGTCAGAGGGCTGGGATTTGATGATTGTATCCAGCAAGCACGTTTACAGAGTCTCTTTCAAATCCAAGTCTTTCATTAGATACTGGCTGTAACAGTACAAGTGGTAATTTCAGATTCCCCTGCATCAAGGAAAGATGTATTTTGCCACAGTAGTAATTTTTTTTTCCCTAAGACTTAGTGATTACTCTGCAACCTTCTGAGACTTTCTTCCTCCCACCTCACTTACAAGCCCTGCATTTAGACATCCTGCACAATTGTGGAGCTCTGCATATAGTGTTGCTGTTGTTATTGCACCATGCTGTGTCCTTACTGAACAAATTTTATCATCAGAGTGAAATCCTTGGGCATCTTAAAGTATTGTAGGAATTTTTCATGGACAGTGTTAGAAGTGCCGATGGTTAAAATATATGGGATGACAATGGAAGAGCATTTCAGTGGCTAGCTTAATTTGCCATTAAAGCAGGCAGCAATACTTCCAATTTTGTCTTTACTTAGAAGGGTAAAGGTTCCTTTATGAAGCTTTAGAGTATATAGGTACTTCGGAGTGCCTATGGAGTATGAATGTGCTGACAGGCGAAGTATGATAGGTTAGTTATATAGACAAGTTTGAGACATTCAGTCACTTCTCCTCAGAAATAGACAGCTTTATGTTATATGCTGAAACTTTATCTACAGGGGAAAGCTAGTTAACTGTAAACTCTTATGTTTTACTGTATATAGTCTGGTATTAATGCACCATCAGTCTCAATATATATTAGTTTATTCCGTTGACAGTGGTGCAAACTCCACTAGACACGGTTTAGACAAAGATTTTGAAAAGTAATTAATTCTTCTTCAAAGGTAGGTTGTGCTCACGCTTACATGTGCTAGCGGGGAGCCTGTGAGATAGTAGTTAGCTCTGCAAATTCACACTTTGTGCTTACTGCTCACAGCCTTCCCTGTGTAGACTATCTCCAAGTCCTTAGATTTTCTAGGTAGTCTTTGGAGAGATTTGCCTTCTTTCGCAAAAGAATTTTATTTGAAATCCAAACATGCTGAGAAATTGAAACGACCATTTAAAGCACTATAATTTCTGTATCTGTGTCTTATAATTGTCACCATTTGTGAAAAAAATTACGTAAGATGCCCTTGAAGTTCACAAAAATCCCTTTAATCATGAGCATATGGTTATTGAATGTTTTGGTTTGTACTCGAACTGCTACTTTCCATACTTAACTGTGTTTTCAATTCTTTTAGTTGAAATGTTATCTATATTTTTGTGGTGTCAGAATTCTTGTTGGAATTTTTACCATGTCGATATATTTTATTCCAAAATATTTTATTTTTGGATTATATAGCAAATGTGGTGCTTTTAAGCATTACCCTTTTTGATGTTAAAAAGTGATAAAAGCACGTTTGTATCCTTCTTTCACTGCACCCACATAAACCAGTTAAATGCAAAAAAGCTGCATCTGTTACTGTGATTGAGAGTTACTAGTTTTTAATGTACTGGGATTTGATGACTAATACTGATCATGGTATAGCTGTCTGTAGATATCTGTTACAAAGATAAATTTCCTCAAAGAGAAAAAACCTACAGGGAGCTTATTTTGTCATCTTTCAAATATTAAGTCTTATATTGTGATGTTCATTTTCAAGTGAAGTTTCTACACCTATCATATTCATAAAAATGAAGAGTTTTAACAGCTTTTTTAAATTGGCACCATGTATGTGTTTGTGCCGGTAGAAGTATAAAAATAGCTTCAATGCCTGGTGTTGGGATGAGTGCTTTGCAAATACCCAGAAAAGAAATCGTGATAGACTTCCAGTTCTTTCTTGAAGTTTAGCTGATCTGTCTCTTCAAAATTTGCTTAGCAGAAATTTGTATGCAGCTTTCTTGGGAGAGTAATGGGAAGTGTATTCTTCTAGTCAAATGTTGCATTTTGATTGTTTTAGTATGGTGTTTATCAAGCTCTTCAGAGGTGAGATCTGCAGTTTGTGTTCAGTAGCAAAACGTTGAGCATTTTTACTACAAAAATCCTAGACCAGTTTTTAATACAAATCTTGACTCTTGTGCTCATTGATAGAGGTAGTATTCCCAGTGATACTTAATTTCTAAAGTAAAAAGAGGGTAATAAAGGTGGTTGTCTGTCTTTTTTTCTACTTGAAAAACCGTGGCTTTGTTACAGGGAAAAAAAAAAAAAAACCAAACCCACAGCTTCGTTGTGAGTGACACAGAAGTGTCTGCAGGGGCTTTTCTAAGCAAAAGTAAACTGCTGCAGGCAGGGCAAGGAGCTGGGGAGCTGCTGCGAAGACACGGTGGGGCGGGGGGCTCTTGCCCAGCCCATGTGCGACAGCAGAGCCACAGGCATGGCTGAGCAACGGGCTGTGGAGTTCCTAGCTGCACCTTGTCTAAGGAGAGCCAGAGCAAATCTGCCTGCCAAAACCTATTGACAGACTCCTGCTCACACCTGTGAATTTAGTGGAGAAGGTCAGAGTTGTAAGCACGGCCAGAACCTATAGATCTTTGCCATGCAGGTTTACTTTTTGCTTGCCAGACACTGCCACTGTGCTTTCTATAACTTACTCACTGGGATGATACCAAGTTCTGCTTTAAATTGTACTTAAAAGTTTCTAACAGTATTCAGGGACCCCAGTTATGAAATACTGATTCTTAAAAAAGCGCTTCCTAATGTGATGATCAGGTCTCTTGTCTTTTTCTACAGTGTTTCACCTGGGTTCCTGTAGTACTTATTTTTTTCTCAGGCTCATGTAATCATCATTTTTCCAGGGAGGTAAGCTGATACTTTGCCCCATGTAGTTTGCAGACAGCTCAAAAAGTGTTAGATGTGCCTTTTACTTTCTTTCTTTCTTTCTTGAGTAGAGATTGAGAGCTCCCTCTTCAGCCTGTCTGCACCTTAATTCAGCAAGGCAGAGGACTTAGAAGCTGGATAATAGAGATAGATGAGCAATGGGATAAGTGGAGGAGAGACTTGTTTGGGGATTTTTAAGCAACTTGGAGGTCAAGAAATGCTTCAGTCTGGGCTGGGACTACTTCTACAAAGTTTAGAAACAGGATCTCTCCTAGTCAAAACTATGCTTGCTGGAAAGTGTCTGCATATGTCTTCTAATAATAACAAGAGACTCTGAGAAATTTTGTGGGGCTGGCAACAAGGTAATAATTACAACATTTTTAGGGTGAGCCTGGAGTGTAAAGGCAGCCAGACAGACACTTTCCCATATGTGAAAATTCTGTTGTGCTCATTGTTACTGTTCCTGACCTGTGCTAGGCCTGGTTACCTGTTAGGGGAAAGGTCCTGTCTACATGTCGTCTTCATGCTAATAGGAATAATAACTCTATATAATATATTAATAGGGGTTATTTTCTTGCCATCCTTGTATTTAGTTTTCCGCATCTTTTAGACCCTACAGGTCCCTACAGGACCTGAAATTATTAACAGTTTGGGATTAAGTAACACACAAAAGTTGATTCACAACATAACTATAGTTGGCCTACTACAGGATAGTGAACTGCAGTATAATGAAGTTCCTCATCTCACAGGAGCGATTTTATCAGGAAGCAATGGTGATACTAACACCAAAAACTGACTTGCTTGTTAATGTTACTAGGATTTTACTTGTTGCTACAGAATAAAGGGACATCAGACATACAGAGGTTTGCTGTTTTTTAAGGTAAAAGCAATTATTTAGAAAAGGGGTTCAGAAATCATGCATTACAATAAAATAAGAATGGAAGTAGTCAGGCAAAAATAAATGCTGGGAGACTGTAATTTTACTTTATGTAAACAAGCGTTGTCTTAGTAAAAGCTGCTCAAGTGAAGCCATTAGGTGAAAGGAGATGCTTTGTATCATAAAATGCAAACCACATGCCAAAAAGAAAACTCCATTTAATTCTTTTTTTATTATAGGTGAATAGGTTGTGTCATCTGTAGGAACAGACTCGGTAGATGCTTTGTTTTGCCAAAGACTAAAGTGAGTGCTTAAGTAGGGCAAGATCATTGCAGAGGCTGAAAAGTTTCTTTATATCCATCTTCCTTGGTGAGAATGTTGAGGAAATATTTAACAGAGACCTATTCTATTCAGGCGGTGAAATGAGGTTGTTTAGGAGGCTGAGAAGAGGTCAAACAGAAGGTGCTGGCATAGAAATCGATACTGATACAAGGAGCTTCCCTTGAAGGGCCAGACAATGTTCACTCAAAAGCTACAAGGAATTTAGAAGTGCAGTAGCTGAGCTATTGCCTAAAATATGCAAATCTCATTAAGATGCCGTTGTGGAGAACAGTAGAGTAACAAATGTGCTTGTCTTGTTAAACTGCTGTTGGAGTGTGCAGATGAGGGAGAATTGAGGAGGTGATTCTGGGAAGTGTAAAGTATGATTTGGTTAGTCTTCCCCACCAATAAAACTGATTGCAACAGTAAATTTTAAGGTGGTTATAAAGCAACTAAATTACTATGTTTGGTAAACTGTCTACATGCTAACCTAAATTTCTTTAAGCTTCTGAGCAAAAGAACAGATAAAAGACTGTACTATTAAACTGATTATCCTTCATTAGATTCCTAGAGAAAAATCCTCTGTTGAGGTCATTTTACACAAAAAAAAAAACCCCAACCAACCAAACACCCCCACCCCAAAAAAAAACCCCACAGCAAAAAACCAAGTAATTTTAAGCATAAGTGAAAACCATGTGATTAAAAGAAGGTAAATATGCCAGGTATAACTGCTTTGAGTTTATTAGAAAACTCAATTGTTATTACATGAGAAAAAGAGTATGCTGTTTTGTCTAGTTGTGTATCAGGTCTCCTTAAAAAGACTGTTATCAAAAGCTCTTTTCTGTACTCTTAGAAATGTAAGTATCTTTCCCCCGTGAGCAATCCTTCTGAAAGGAGAATTAATGAAACGTTATCACAAGACTTGAGATTTAACACTTGAGCTGTTTATTTCTAGTGAAGTGAAACCAGCTGATCTCTAGCTCTGTGTTTCAACTAGTGCGTCTCATTAACATCCTGGAAGAAGGATGTTAAAAATTAAAAATCCAGTATCTGTCTCAGGGTCTATCACTTGCCCTTCCTAAAAGTGACATGAGGTCAAGTCCTTCTTTTAAGCAGTATAGAGAAGTTCCTGAGCTGACTTGCTTCGTTTCCCATAAAAGAAATATGAAATAGATTATTTATCCTTTTTTTTTTATCATTATTTATAAAAGCTTGTTCACAGCCTTGAAAGAACAGGCAAAGCTCCTAAGAAAATTTTGATTTCAGATAATGACTTAGAGAAATCTGTGCAAGAGGTCCTCAAAAAATTCTAAAGAGCCCAGCTGTATAACTGGGCGACTTATCTCAGCTGAAAGTTACTGTTGTCATTTTTGTGGTGATACATGGAAAAACTAATTTGAAAACTCTTAAGGCATTTCTGAACTTGAAAGCTTTACCAATTTGGCTTAATTGGGGAAGGCAAACGAGAGGTGTAGGCTCAATGGTAATGTGTATTAAAAGGGGCTAACAGGCCTCTTTGTAGGTTTTTTTGCTTGATGTGCAAAGAGGAAGAGTAGAGAGCAACCTACTGACAAAAGAAAGTGACAGGAGACCAGGAGATCTTAGCTGCCTCTCGAGGGATCTTGTAAAATGACAGAAGTATAGGATGGCAAGCAGATGATGGTCTGGGCTAAACAATCTGGAAAAGGGTCTGATAAATGGCCAGCACGTACACAAGCATAGGAAATAAGCTTCACAAGGAGGGGTGGGAAGAGCAATGCAGAGGCTAATGCAGACAAACATCTCCTGCTGGGTGGGCTCTGTGGTGAACCCTGGGGCAGAAGCAAACTTGGGCTGAGCTTTCTGAAGGGGCTGCTCCTTGGCAATTGATCCTGCGTTGTGAAGTCAATTAGTGAATCACTGGTTTGGGAACTCTGCCATCGAGAGGCGAAGAGCCTGAATCTATTTGAGGGGAGGTACTTTGTGGAGGAAGGAGCTGGATTAAGTTTGTGTTTTGTTCTTAAAAACAAACCCAACAAAAGCAGTTCTTGTTTTACTGGGAGGTTTCTTTGTCTGTAGGCAAAGGACTTTTTTAGCTTGAAGGCAAAATTGTTCAGTTGCTCTAAAGGCACATTACTTCTGGCAAGTCAACTTCACCATAGCAAAAGTTTTAAGAATAAAATTAGAAATATTGTGATTTCACAAGGTAAGCCCTGCTTAAAGTAAGACATTCTGGTTTGTTTCAAAAGGCAAGTACAGAAATTTGCAGATGGGAAGCAGAATTATCTGGGAGTAAAAAGCCATAGGAAAGATAAATAGTTTAGGAGGAAGGCAAGCACATGAAAAAGTTTGGTACCACTTGTTATAATGTTTTTCTTACGTAAGTCATTAATGTGATTCTGTTGGCCTTATTGCCTAAGAACAAGGAAATTAGCAAATGAAATAGAAAGGAAAGATGTAAAAGTTATTAAGAAAAGAAAAAAAGGAACATTACTTCTTACATAGCATATAATTAACCTATGAAATTCACAGCCAACCTGTTCTATTGAGGTCAAAACCAGAACAGAATTGAAAAATTATTGGAAATATATTTGCATAATGAGAAAATCCACAATTCTATTGTAGGATTTTCTGTAGGTTTAAAAAGAAAGATCCTGGGAATATTGCCAGCTAGTACCTGGTTGTGAAAGGCTGGGGTAGAGAACTGCATGATAAACAGGTTGTATAATTATCTGGCATTACTTGTATTTAAGCATAATGTAAGCTTGACTTGACTTCTTTATGTTCCCCTTTGAGAGCTAGTCTTTCTACTGGCTATAGAAGCAGCCTGGGGAGGTGAGCCTCAGAGAGCCCAAGTTGGGTGTTGTGAGTAACAACCTCCTTCCCAGGGTGCTGGGTGTCGACAGACATTTTTCTGTGTTTTTGTAGTAGCTTGCAGTATGGAAGCAATTAATTGTATCCATTAATTGTTTAGAAAGACTGACTATTCCTGTTTTGAATCAGGACTGGGCTGAGTAAGTACTATGCATCCCAGTGTTTCAACCAATTCCTTTTTTTAGGCACGTTTTAAAAATGTTTTGTTCATTCTTCTTTGTAGATTAATTAATTCTGATAGATTTAAGATAGAGTATCACCTAAATCCACAGTTCCTTATATACATGTTAAATGTGATTTTTATTTGGCGAAGAGAGGGTATTAATTTTGTTCTTCAGAATAACTATAATCTCTTGAGCAGTAAAACCTTGTTAATTCTCATGCAGCTAATCCTTAAATAATAAGTCACTTAGACTGGCTTCACAACAAAAATAAGTGCTTAAGCGCAAATGATTGTAACTTACTCTGTTTCGGCCTGTAAACTGCATCTAAAATCCAAATGTGTAGATAACTAGAAATTGTTAAGGAACTCTATGTTATCATCAAAAAGTCACAATCTCCCAATTAAAAAACAAAAAGGGCAAATATTTTTGAAAATATTGAAGCTAAGAGCTCTAGAAGACTCAGAAACGAAGTTTGGAAGAAGAAAACTGTAGCCAAGAATGAAAAATAAGAAACACAAAAAAGCACTAATGCTTGATGACTGCACAGTGCTATTAGAATAGTGAATAGAGGCAAGAGAGTTCAGTAGATATTTTTGTTCTGAGCTTGGGAAAAAGGCAGATACAATGTTCACATCATGGGATGCATGATAACGCATGCTCTGTTTTCACAATAATCAAGGAGAAGATTAAACGATAGTTATACTTACATTCAGCATTTTTAAGTCAGAGGCCCGGATAACATACATCCATGTGCTCTGAAAGAGCAGGCCAGAGAATTGTTTAACATTCATACAGATTATTTTTATAGTTCTAGGAAAACAGAAAAAGTTCCAGAGGACTTGAAAAGCACTATGGAACTGCTTTCTGAGAAATCAACGTAATCCTCTGTCTGACATTAGGCTTGAGCAAAATGATAAATTATTGAGGTGATTAATTTAATAAATGTAGAGGATAGTAATTAATGATAATGAGTCCTGGTTCTTGGAAAATAACTTTTATCCTGTTAACTTTAATATTTTTGATGTAATTGAGAGTTTGTATAATCAAATAGAGTTAAAATTAATACAGCTGTGTAACAGTTGGCTATAAACTTGTGTGATATCTTTTTTTAGTCAACTAGAATGACGCAAAGTCAATACATTACCTATGAAATACAGCAACTGCCTGATAAATTTAATATAATTGTAAATATTGCAGTGATACTGCCTTGGGATCAGATTTTGGTCTTGTTTTACCTAGTTTTTGATAGTGATGTAGGGCTCCAACAGGGGAGTCTCCAAGGGCAGAGCAGCTGGAATCCATTGTCCCGTGGGGCAGGGATGTCCCAGCTGCATAACAAGCTACAGGGTTGTCTATGCAGTGAAAATAGTGAACTCGAGGGAAGAGGTGTGGTAGACAGATGAAGGTATCATCTCAGGCTAAGCTATCTGTCGTCATTTGTCAAGAAATCCCTAGATAATGTTAAATTATTTGTGTTTTTATTTGCTAAAAGCACAGACTGGGGAGCAAGTGCCATGTAATGAAAAGGACAGGTGGCTGTTGCAAAGCAAACTGGGTCATACCTCTCCTGGTTAACTCTGTATTGTGGTACAGCCGGAGGGGAGGTTGTTCTCTAAGACCGAAGGCTGTAAACTGTTTTTAGAAGGTACGGGAATGTATCCTAGAAAGCAGTAAGATGGAAAAAAGGGGTGTTTTAATGAATCTGGTGATTAATTATTCAAGAGATCTCCTAATTACATGAAATCCAGACACCTATTTCATCCATAGTGGTTGATGTCGCTCATACGTGTGGCAGTTTGAGTTTGGTCCTCAGGGTAAATCAGTTGCAGGAGTCGTCGTTGCTTTTACCCGTCGAGCAAATTGCAGTGGAGTGAGAGCTGTGCATCAGCACACACCTCTGTCCGTACCCTTCGGAGGGTGACAGCTGCTCCTGCCTTCTCTTCCCACTCTGCGGGAATGAAGGGTGTTCTGCCTGCCTGCACAGTCCATGAACAGCCAATTTCCTCTGGAAAGCCAATTTAAATGAATGAAACCTGTCTTTCTCTTCATTCCTCCATCATGGTGTTGTAGGTGACTGGGCATCAGGGATTTTTTGGGGGCTTGTTTTTTCTCAAGCATTGCATCAGTTGTCTCTTTCAGCCAGTATGAAATCCTCTCACAAAAGATGTGCTCTTGACACAGAGATGTGTGAGATTTTCCTCATGGTTGCTGTGGGCAAAAAGGGTCCTTCCCTTGCCTCACATTGGCCATAGTTTTTTATCTCCAGAGTTGAAGAGACCAGCAGTGGATACTCACACCGCTTCAGTTTCAGGTGCCGGTAGCAAATCTTTTTAGTACTTCTGTGGTGTTTTTTATAATTTCCGTTGCTCTGTTTTCCACACTTTCAATTACAGCATTATTCTTTAATAGGTCTCTTGTATTGTTATTAATAGTAAGTTACTCTGATTCATGGACAGAAAAAAAGATGATAGAGTGAAACTGGTCCATTGAAGCCAACTTTAACTGTTCTGCCCATCTGTTTCCTGTGCCACTTGAATTACAAGCGTTTTTCCTATCTCAGCTTTGCTTTTCTTTGGCCCCTTTCCTCTCTTGATATTTCTACACAGAGTTTTAGTAACTTAATAGGAAACTGTGGTTGACAGTAGTATCGACTTCAAGTGCTGGGTTTATGAGGTATCTCTGTTCATCTGATCTTTTCCTCTGTACTGTCTGCATTCTTCTTTATCTCCTCTGCCTTTCCAGACCAGTAATTCCTCTAAGCATACAGGAGTTTCTCCTTTCTCTATAGTCCCCTTTCCCTGAAGACCCCACACACCCTGGTTTTACTGAGCTTTCACCGTGGGGATGGTCTTGCGGTGACTACTGTAGCTTAAGTCACGCTAGTTCTGAGCAATGGCCCTTTTTCTTCAGGTTCAGTCTCTCTCATCTTCCTTGCCTCAGAAATTGCCTGAGAACTGTTTATCAATTCAAACTGAATTTTGTCACAGTTCTCTTTGATTTTTTTTTTTTTTTTTTTTTTTTTTTTTTTTTTTTTTTACAACTATGTATTTGCTTTCTTTGGTTTTATTTTTCAGTTTGGTAGTGCAAAGATTATAAGTTACTCCTAATACCTGCTATTCAGATTATAGTTTTACTTTATGCAGATGGTCTGAATCTCAGTTTCATGCAATGGTCGTCGATACATTTCTTTGGGTAGTGATTTTATATTGCTGTGGGTTTTTTCTATTTTGGGGGGAGGGAAAAGGGGGGCAGTAGGGTCTTTGCAAAGAACTAGATCAGACGTTAAGCATAGGTCAGTGAGGCTTTTGCCAAGTTGGATGATGCCTAATCAAAGCTTCCACATTGTGCGCTCAGATTCTTTGAAGTTGCAATCTGTTCTGGCATTAGACTCACCTAGCACAAGGAATAGGCAGTGTTTGGTATTTTGTCAGGCATGCTTTGGAGACAGTTGTTAAATATGTTTCTGTATTGCTCTGATCTCCTGTCAGAGGAGAGCCGTGTACGAGTTAGCAAGCTGGCATAAGTTCTGAACCAAATGACTGACTTGTTTGTCGTGATGAGCACCAGTTTCTCAGGATGCTCGTCTTTGCTGTGGCCTGAGGTCAATGAGATGTTTGCTCTCATTGTCTTTAAAGTATTTGTCATAACAGTCAGTCTGATCTGATCTCAAGCCCCAAGTCCATCTTACTTGTGTTTTGTGGTAGCTTGATGTGAATTGCTGCTCTCACATGCCAGCATCCAGCTCTATGATGTTTCTCAGTGCCAGTGTCAGTTTCTGTGTCTTAGAGACAAGCAGTATTGCTAGGAGTTTTCTGCTGAAGACTGTTGTTACTAGAACAACTTTTTTGTAACTGGTGAGTTTTACAAAGATACAGGACTAAATTATGCATTAGAAATATGCCATTTTGTTGGATATTGAGAGGTGGTAACAACAGCTAGTGAATCAAGTGAGGTTGGAAGAAGGATTTGAATAGTATTTAATTCAAAGAATTCTGCAGTAGTTGAGTCACTCTTAACAAACAAAAATTTAGAGGATGGTTTTGTTAATACTTTCCTGCTGATAGGGACTGGAAATTGAAAATAGACTAAGCTCAGGATGCAGATTTTTCAGGTCATTCATTGTAGGAAAAGTTAGCACACATGCGGATAACATGGGTTATCCACATCTGGAAGTCTCCAGAGAAAGGCTGCAAATACAAGCAGTGAGGTTCTCACTCAAGTATGCCTATGGGTGCTGGCACAATAACTAACTTGGGGTAGGTCCTTTCCTCTGTTGCTCAAACAAATGGATTATGCAGCAGTGGCTCCTTCTGGCTTCAAAATATGTAAATCAGAGAGAGAGGTAGGTGGTTGTTCAGTTTAGTGTCATTAGTGTAGTCGTAGTTGGTTTTTGTGACTGAGCAGTTTTTTGGCTGAGGCATTGTCATTTTCTGACTTTGTGCTCTGCCACAGTGTTACGCAGAGCATTACCAGACTGCATTATCTCAGCCACTATTAACTGATCATCCACCAGCCAGTGCTGACCTAATAAGATTCTTCTCTATTTCCACTTGAAACGTGCTTTCTCTGTTAAATTTTGTCAAATGAGTCATACTTGCTTGTATTTAAAACAGCTATGTTTTTAACTAATAGTGGTGATGTTGCAGATTTGGCAGGCAAAGTGGGAATTATTTTGAATATCATCAAACTATATACTGAGAATTCTTTCTTAAAATATAGGAGCTTTATTTGCATCTTGAATTACGGTTTCTTCTTGTGCATCATTATTTTGCAGAAGAGATGACACTAATATTTATTTTATTCATCAAGTATTGACAGAGGCAGCTCTTCTTTCCTTTCAGGAATCTGGGTAAAAATGGCTTATCTAACAGTAGTATTCTATTGGATAAATGCCCACCTCCACGACCACCGCCTCCACCGTACCCTCCCTTGCCAAAGGACAAGCTAAATCCACCTACACCCAGTATTTATGTAAGTAAATCTATGGTAGAAGTGCATTGACTGTCTTATGTAATTCAGATATCCAAATAATTACAAAATGTAATTATTTTAAAGATGTAGTGTTCAGAGCTCAATCCTAATTACATGCTCTCCCAACTAGTGGGTAAGTGGGAAAAATGCTAACAAAGAAAATTTTGTGACTTAGTTTGACTCTTAAAGTACTTCTAAATTAAGAATTTCAGTAAACAAGATGAAAAACAGCTTCAGTATTTATTATTTTTAATTCTCAAAATATTGGCAGAATAAGCAAAACAATTCATTAGATACAATGTACAGTATTGCAAATATGTATGTACGTTTTTTGCAAATGACAATTTAGATGTAAATGAGAAAGTAATGAAACTAAACTCTCCTAACAGTCTGCTTCAAAATAGAGTAAAGAAAAAAATGAATAAAAGTTGAGGTGATGTTAAGAACAAACTGTCATTAGGAAAAGCAGGTTTTAGTTGCATGGTATTTTCTTATGCAACTATTAAAACTTCTGCTCTGAAAATAAAGTTTCGTAATAGTTTTAGAACAGTGCGCTAACTTCCTTAGTAATAGAAGAATAAATTGTAGGATGTCCACTCCTTGGTAACAGAAGAATAAATTATAGTATGTCCAAACAGCTGGTGTGAAAACCTCAGGTTAGCTGTGCTCAGCCCCACTTGGGGACCAGAAGCAGTCAGCACTTTGGTGTGATACTACATGAGCAGTCTGCCCAAGAGCTAGATTAAGTTGGAAGCAACAGAGCTTCCAACTGTTCTCCAAGTGTTGCGTCTGAATTAATCTACCTTATTAAAAGACCGTCACAGCTTTGTTAGGCTGGTAAGTTGCCATGTTGCAGCACACTGTGTAGATGTGCTCGCATGGGTCCCAGTATTTCAGAACTCTGTGTCTTGTTTATTGAAAGAGATGTCTTCAGCATTTTAAGATTCACAAAAATAACTTTTTTTTTAAAGAAAAAAAATATGTAGGAGACTATAGCTTGAAATTGAGGTCACAGGTGCACAAAAGCATAAGAAAATCAAATCAACCTTTCTGGTAAACATGAGATATACTGTGAGAGTAGTCTTTTTAATTATACTATTTCTTGGATACATTATCTGTAGAATTACTTTTTTTTTATTTCTGTAAAGAAAGTTTAGTGTATTACCTTGTTCTTCAGAGAATTCTGTAGATTTAGAGAATGTACAAGGGCTACTGTCAGATAAAGAAATAAACTGTAGGAAACCTGAGCTGCAGAAGCCGAAGCAACCTGGGAATAATTCATGCCAAGAAATGAATTGCATTAACAAATTAATTTCAGGAGTGAACCTAGCTTTTAACACGGAAAGGGTTGTTCATTCCCCACAGTGCAGGGAAATTGAGAACATTCTTGTCTTCTTTCTGTTGTTTCTTTTTTATTATTATTCTTTTTACAAATAAGGAGTCATAAGTTCATTTGACGTCTAATACTCCATTATAATTTTACAGTTGGAAAATAAAAGAGATGCTTTCTTTCCACCTTTACATCAATTTTGTACAAATCCAAACAACCCTGTTACTGTAATACGTGGCCTTGCTGGAGCGCTTAAATTAGGTAAGTTTACTTTCTATGGTTTTTTTAACTATGGAAAAAGATGTAGGTATTTTTTAAAAAGAATTCTCTCTCAGTTCTTAAAAGTGGGTATTTTATTTCTGTAATACTGTATTACTTGTCTATTCCAAGTAATTAGGGTAATGTGTCATTTCTCAGTTTGGTACTGTTTCTAATCTTGATCATCTCAAAAAAAACCACAAAAAAATCCAGCAGATATTGTTGAGTTGAGCAGGGAGGAGCTGAGCTGTGGATATGGAAGCTTACAGATAGACACTTTTTTTTCCTATGAAAACTACGGCTACAGGTGTTTGTGCTTAGATTTTAATGATCTGTAATCTGACTGTGTACAATATTTTGAACTCTGGAGATAGGAAAAACTATCACTGCTGGCAGGAAATGTGTTCTGTGATGGAAGTGCATTCATGAAACTGTAGTCTGAAAAACACTTCATTGGTAATAGATTTAAACATTGTTTGCAGATTTGTTTACACGTCATGTAAAATGTTTCTTGGAATATAATCTATACAGTAGCAGCTGGATTTTTTCTAAACATCTACCATTGTGTGCAGAAAAGCTTTTTGAGTGTTAATCATGAGTGTTAATTTTTAACCTACAAGTGGACTGTGTTATGAAGGCTAAGGGGGGGAAGTGCTGTAGTTTAAATCTTTAGATAACTTTAAAGTATTAATATTGTCTTTTCTTGAAACTTTTAATGAATTTTATTTCTGTTTATTAGATCTGGGACTCTTCTCTACTAAGACATTGGTAGAAGCAAATAATGAACACATAGTAGAAGTGAGGACACAATTACTGCAGCCAGCAGATGAAAACTGGGACCCCACTGGAACAAAGAAAATCTGGCGTTGTGAAAGCAGTAGATCTCATACAACAATTGCTAAATATGCACAGTACCAGGCCTCCTCATTTCAGGAGTCTTTAAGGGTAAGTCCATTATTATTTAAGATATAATTTGCAAACTGTATACTAACTCTGGAACCAATTAGTAATGGCTATTGAAAACAAACAGAAGCTGTTAAGGAAAAGGAGACGTTTCCATTAGCATAAAGAGCACAGGTAAATTTACATGATCTGTTTTGAATAGAGGGTCAAATAATATACAGGGTGTTCCTCCCAAATACTTAATGTAAAATTTAATTTTCTTAAGGTAAAACTGGCTATTACATACTTCAAGAGCTTGTTAGCTTAAACTTTCATGTAATAATGTCAAAATCCATATAAAAATATTTAGAACTTAAGATGCTTTTTTTTTTAACTTGTGTTGCTTCTACTCTCATGTACTCTTTGAAATACATTTTTTTGTTGTTGTTGTTGTTCTTCATAGTATCCTGAGTTAATTTGGATGTGGCTTATTAGAAGTCTACACTCATACTTGTCTTTCAGCACAACAGTTTAAAATATTAAAATAACTTCCCCCTGCCACCTCCCCAGAAAAGTGACTGATGCTTTCTATATTTGTAATTGTTGGGTTCCAAACATAACAGTTTCTATTTAGTGTAGAAGTTTAGACATGTGTGACAGAGTGAAATGTTTGAAAAGTTATTTTATTGGTATTACTTTTTGTAATATTTTTGCTGAAGTAGTGAGTACATCCTTGGAATTAGCTATGGTGCTCCTCGGAGGCTTATGTTATCTGCTGTTATAGAAAGATTAGGCTAAGGTGGAACTAAGACAAAAAGATACTCTTGACCAGTTGTTAATTAGAAAAATTGGCAAAATACCAACATGGGCAATTGACTACTGCAGTTTTAACTGCCACTGCACAGAAACAGCAATGGTTTCAGTAAGAAAGGAAAAAGAAAAATCTAAATTTCAACTTTGTACATTAGATTAGAAATTAAGGAATTAATTGGTAGTTGAAGAAAAGAGAAGGGAAGGTAGTTTCAAGATTTTTGAGCAAGACTGATACAGGATGAGGAAAAGAAACAGGAATACCATTGGGAAGTGGGGAGCACTGAAGTCATCGAGAGCTTGGGACATAAATGGGATTTTTCTCCCTTTGCAGTGATAATAAATTTAAGTAGGATATCGACTGAAGTTTTCTGGTACCCCTTGAACAGTTGCACCAGCATTGTATTCTGGCACATCATTCCACAGGGGTTGGAGAACATTATATATATAATGTTTCAGTGAAGTACACGTTTAATAACATACAGAATAATTGATCATACACTAGCTTGTCAGCAGGAAGCCTCAGCATTGGTTTTGCACCAAGTAGTGAACTGCAGGATTTTCTGATTTATTTTTTTTCTCTGTAACATTGGTGGCAAAAATGTAATATATGAAGTAATATTCAAAATTATGGTTTTCATTTTTCCCTTGGAAATCAAAAAGACATTGTTTTAAAAGTACATGTGTACTTTACCTAACACTGCTTTGACTTGTCCTTAAGTGACTTTTCACAGGGCTCAAATGAAAGCCTTGTCTCTTCTTTGTACAGACACAGTCCTTTTGACTTGCTTTAAGTGATCTTTTTTTTTTTTTTTTATTATTCCTCTAACAACTATTGTATTACTTCTCTAACATGTCTTGCAGTATTTGATAAATCCATCATCACTAGGTTCCTTTTTGTTTCTTTTTGCCCTTCATTCAAAGGATGAATAAGTCTGTCTCAGGTACATAGGGCACTTTGAGATTTAACAACAATCCCATTCAAAGCCAGAGATCTTTGGATAGCCTCCAGGCAGTTCTTTCTTCCTTTTTGTCGTATTCTTTTTCCTTCTGTGTCCATATACTTGCCAAAAAAGAAATCTTTAGAATAGGGTTTTGAGCCCACTCTGCTAAAACGATCAAATTACATTATTTAATATTGGTTAGATTTTTTCCACTAGTCATGGTCCTAGCTGCTGCAGTGCTAAAATAGCATATGGCTATGAAAAATTCAAAAGATTTTATATAATGGATTTTATAAAATTAGTTTTATAAATATTAGTCATCCTAGATTCATATCAGGAGACTTGCTTGTCTTTGAAGGTGAAGGAAGGTAAATGTTCTAGTCTAAAAATGTTAGCAGTGTTCCTTAAGACTGGATTCCAGTTCACCTGTATAATGAAGCAAACATACTTATTTGCAACTCTGATGTAAACTAGCAGAAGTGTTTACTGTGCAGACGTTTTCTGTTGTCTTGGCCTGAACTTCACTGAATTTGTAGTCATGAAGACTTTTTTGCAATAGCTTTTGACTAATAATTATTTTTTTTAACAGTAATATTCACCTAAAATCTTAGATATGGGTATTTTAAAGATTGTACTAGCATCTTGAAACAAATGTACTTATGTCTATGAACCTGTTAGCATTTTATACCTACCCATTTTGTATGTATTATTACTTTTATGTTTATTTGTGTATATATATATATTTAAAACCCCCACATTTCCACAATTGCATTTTGTAGGAGGAAAATGAGAAGAAGAGTCACCACAAGGACCACTCGGATAATGAATCCACATCTTCTGATAAGTAAGTGTGGTATAACAGTGATAAAAGTGATCTTTTGTTTTTGGTTTGTTTTTTTTTTTGTTTTTTTTTTTTTCAATCATTCCCATTTTCACATTCACCTACTATATTTTTTTATATTTACAGCTCTGGGAGGAGGAGAAGAGGACCTTTTAAAACAATCAAGTTTGGGACCAACATTGACCTGTCAGATGACAAAAAGTAAGTTGATTAGTTTCTCCTGCTCACAGTGGTATTCTACAGTATGATAATCCTTCTGGAAAAACAATGCATTCTTCTCAGACATCAGTCAGTCTGTTGATAAACCCAATTCTGGTTGCACACCACATTTCTACAATGAAATTGTTACCTTTGGTCTTTTAACTGTTGTTATGAGTCCTCCTCACCCTAAAATCTCTTTTCAAGCTTTTCTTTCCAGGATCTTAATTTTTCCAGAAATGAACTTAAACATCCATCAGAACTGTTCTTTCTAGTCCTCCTTCTAATATATTCCCTTTATTTCATTCTGAGGCTTTTAATTGTTTGCTTACAACTTTAATTACTTCTGACAATACCAAGTTTTCAGTCTTTGCACAGAAATTGTAAGATTAAAAAAGGAGTTTTTTTCTTTTTTGTTTGTCTGGATTTTTGTTACTTGTTTTTTGTTTCCTTTTGTTCCTACTGTCATTCTTTCTGTTTCCACTTTTTCATAGCTCTTGCTTCTCTATCCAGGAACAGAGTTCAAAATACGTAGTAAAGACCAGACCAAAGCTTACCTGTGGATAAGTCATGATAGCTCTGCCAGAACCTAAAAAAAAAAAANTACCAAAGGACTTTATTTGAAAAAAAAAAAAAAAAAAAAAAAAAAAGTATTCTTTAGAATTCACATCTTTCTGTGAGTAGATGAAGGTAGCTCAGAAAAACACCAGAAAGTATTACAAATACTCTGAAAACATATTTTTTTTGTGTGTCTAGATACACTTTTTTTTTTTTTTTATTTGGTCCAATCTCTAGTTAGTATATATTTCTATAAAAGGTCCAGCTTGTCTAGACTGTCAGTCCCACCAGCTGCAGTACAAAAATTCTGATCTACTGCAATCATTAAAGCAGAAGAAAAGGTTATGGTGTTTGAAATGGGAATAAGGCCCACTTAAGATGGTGAGGTCTTGTGTGGTATAGTCACTGAAAGATCAATGTGTGTACATATGTATGTGATTAGAGATTGTTACAAAATTTTAAATATTGGGATTTTTTTCTGCAGAAAATTCCATCTGTAGATAAAAAATTGTTGCAAACAAACTAGCACTCTGAGCACACCATTGGGAGGGAGACTTGAAATTAACCTAAGCATAACTGACATGAGGCTTATAGGGAATTGGATTTTGATACTTTAAACAGTTCTTGTAGGAGCCCAGGTAGATGCCTGATCTTCTGATCTACAGTCTCAGTTTTTGCCACAGACTGAACTAGCATGTCAAATTTGTAATTATATTTGGAAATATTTTAAAATTGAAAGAGAAACACAGATACATGGGTGACATTACAGAGCTCTACACTTAGTTCTGGGATTTTTGTTTGATGTTTGTTTTTTGTTAATGCAAGTATTCAGTTCTATAGCACATGCATGCAGTTGACTTCATTCTTGGTAACAGCAGTTGTGTACACAGGCCAGTGTGTGGTCAGGCAGTTGTCTCGACGTATGTTGTAGCAGCTTATCATTGGGCTCTTGAAAGCACGGTTAACAGTTTCTGACTGCCTTAGACTGTGAGGAGAGCACAGCTCTGCTTTCACTTAGAAAAGTTGCACATCGAGGTGTAATTCGCAAGCAGAATTTTCTGGCAATATAGCAGCAGATGGGCTAACTGCAAGAGTGAGTCTGGTCACCCTGGCTTTTAGCTCAACCTTAAGTTGTCCTGTAAATTTCTCTAACTGTCAAATAAGGGTATTGCACTGTCTCAACTTCCCTCTTAAGAGACACTGACTTATATAGAAGTAGGTTGTCTGCTCTTGTATCTCCTATGCTAACAATTTTTTTAAAATGTTCTTATTTCCCAAGCTCTTCTAAGAGTTTTAGGGATTCACAGTTTGTCAATTTGCTATTTTGCTGCAGGTGGAAGTTGCAACTCCATGAACTGACAAAACTTCCTGCTTTTGTACGTGTGGTATCAGCAGGAAATCTTCTAAGCCACGTTGGTCATACCATCCTGGGCATGAACACAGTGCAGTTGTACATGAAGGTTCCAGGAAGCAGAACACCAGGTGAGTATAATCTCTTTGCATGAAAAAAATCAAGTTCTACTGCTGTGATATTGATTTAACTGCACTGCAAATCTCCCATATCTTGCAGTATGCCTAAACATGGTAAAGTTGTACATATTGAGTATTTTTTTAATTTCTTGTTTAACTGAACTCTGTGTGTACAAAGTACTATATTACCTTATAGTGGAAATTTCTGCAGTGCTAGGTAATTACCATACTAACCTTTTGCATGCAATACTGGATTTTTTTAAGGGAAAAAAGAGCATAGGTTTTATATAATTGGACAGTATTTGTATGTTACATTCCTTGAAAATTTTTATGGGCTCCCAGTTTTGTGAAATCATAGCAATCAGTATATTTTCACTTTTTAGATACTTTATTGTCTGAGGGTAGGACTCAACCCTCCATAATGCATAGTGCTGGGTTAGGGCACTGGACTGAGACTTCAGGGATCGGGACTAAATTTCGGGGTCTATTTTGTCTGAAGTCCAACTTTAGAAAATTCTATTAGGGATTATGGCTCAGTTTTCCAGCTGTCAAAATAAGATAAAATACTGACATTTCTACATTGATTTTGAATGCTCTTTGGGAGAGATTTTCTTACTGCTTGTCTATTCAGTGCCTGAAGTCATGAAGTTTTGCTTCTGACTGGGACTGTTAAGAGCTATCATAAAAGACAAAATCTAAGCTTTAGCATCCTGAAGCATTTATTTCTGCAAAAAGGGAACTGCTGAAGTATTGGTCAGATTCACAAGATTGGTAGTTCCCAGCTTTTCATTTTCTACACGCTAACAAAAACAAAATTGTCTTGTCACTGGTAGCTTAATTCTGTTCCTTAACACCATGAGGCCTCTAAATAGTGTAAGTGTCATATAAAAATATGTGCAAATACCTAAACTATGATGTAGGGTTTTTTAGTAACTGTAATTTTGCATTTTCATAGCGTTATTTTGATAGATCAGCCTTATATAAAGCATGTTTATTTTTCTCTAAATTTCAGGTCATCAAGAAAATAACAACTTTTGTTCAGTAAATATAAATATTGGTCCAGGTGACTGTGAATGGTTTGTTGTCCCTGAAAGCTATTGGGGTGTCATGAATGACTTCTGTGAAAAGTAAGCTGGGCATGCTCTTTTTCTCTATTTTTATCAAACTATCTCTGCCTTTCCCAGGCCTAAGAGGGGGGAAATTACTGAGGGTGTTGTAAGAGGACATTATTTTACGGGCTTTCCATGTAGTCAGAAAGTCTTTTAAAATAAGTCAAAACACAAAATTTAGAATTTATACAAAATATGGCAATTGTACAATGTACAGAAACTTGGATTGCCTGTGATAGACTTGTAGATTACAGTTGAGATCGTGTCAACAGGTTGCTTGTTGTGTGGGCAAGCTTCATGTGCATGTGCTGACAGTACGAGTACATGGTTGGCATTGTTCAAAACGGAAAGCATTCTTAAGAGCTGGCATGGTCTGTATATAAAACCGTCACTGGTTAAAAAAGCCAGCATTCGGCACCGGTGTCGTGCTAGATCTGACCACGGATTTCTCTGCCTCAGCATTAATAAAATACTGGGAAACTTAAAGGAAAATAGAACATAACTGGAAACCATAAACTGACTTCACATGGGCAGCTAGATGCTTAAATGTTTTAATGTATTGCAGGATGTGGAAATAGAATCAGGAATTTTATAGATGAAACTTACCTTTTGACTAGTCTTCCTGGGTCACAGATTACATGGAGAAAGCAATTATCGTGGTGATCAGTTTTTATAGGTAATTTCAAGTATCAACTGCTAATTTGTCTGCTGATAAATGCTGAAGACTATTTTTCCTATTGTTTCAGGAATAATATGAATTTCCTGATGGGATCTTGGTGGCCAAACTTGGAAGATTTGTATGAAGCCAATGTCCCAGTGTATAGGTTTATTCAAAGACCAGGGGATTTGGTGTGGATAAATGCTGGCACTGTTCATTGGGTTCAGGCTATCGGCTGGTGCAACAACATTGCGTGGAATGTTGGCCCTCTTACAGGTATGGCTGAATAGTGCCTGTGCTGAACTACATAATTAAGTAATGTTATGCTGCATTTGCCACAGAACCTGCCATTTCTTACAAATTTACCATGCTTTATTAGATGAAAAAAATGAATGTACTGTATTTTAAAACATTATGTGTTGAAGCTTTGAATAATTCCATTGGTAGAAGAAGAGAAAGCAGCAAAAATGCAGTCTTCGCACTTGTTCATTTAATGGGCTTGTAAAGCAGAATAAAATGTCCAGATGATTCATAGGCCCTGTCTTGTAGGCCATTTTTTCACTTTTTCTCCCAAAATTTGTTCTACCCAGCAGGCTTGCATATGAGTTAAGGACTTGTCCGATCTAACTTTTTCAGGACAGCAGATACCTAATTGGTCTTTAGTGAAAGCATCAGGAAATGCAAACAGTTGTAAAATTTTCTTCATAAAGGAATATTAAGTTTTTCAGACCTAGTGCTCTAGAAGTCTTTAGTTTTGAACCATGATCGTGGAAGGTTTTAGATGTGAGAATGGAAGCAAATTTCACAGCTAAAATGAGATTCTGTCAAGCATTTGAAGAGAATGTACTTCCAAAAAACTCCCATTTTCTTAAATAGTTTAAGGTGTGTCTTTATTTCATTATGGTACAATAAATAGTGTATCTCCAGGATTTTATGACTGACTGATACAGAGCTCACATGTTCAGTCACAGTAAACTTTGTAAAACATTTTTCAAAAAAGAGCAGGGTGAGTAGACTCCTTAATGAAAAAGTCTGACTCATTGCAACAAATCTCTCAAGGTGCAATCTTCCTTTTCAAGACAAATTACATACCATAACATCGTAAAATTACAATAAAGAGTGAATCAAGTGAGATGCAGACATTTCAAATTTAGATTTATTTTTTTAATCTGAAATATTTGATATTTTTTTTAAGCAACACTTTTTGAAATACTGTTCTCTGTTCACCATAGAAATCAAACACTTGTCAGTAACTTATTTTCACAGATAGTTGTTGCTGCTGTAGTATTGTACATTCTTTTTAGCATCATAAATACACTTTTTAAAAGAAATTTTATAGGATTCAAGTATAGTTGGAATGAATGGATCATTGTGAATAAAGTTTAAGCTAGCCCTAAAAAGGCTATATAATAATACATCAAATAAATATATCATCAAATTATTTTGGCTCCAGTTGATACTTGCTTCTTAACTTGACCAGTTGCTTCTGTAACTTTGTTTTTGTGTAGCCTGTCAATATAAATTGGCAGTGGAACGGTACGAGTGGAATAAACTGCAGAGCGTGAAGTCCATAGTACCCATGGTTCATCTTTCATGGAATATGGCTCGAAATATCAAGGTCTCAGATCCAAAGCTTTTTGAAATGATAAAGTAAGTTTTACTTATTTGAACCTTTACTATACACATTTCCTCTTCAAGCATAAAACAACAGTTGATGTGTAAATAATCCTTTGTAAGACGTTTCCATTCCTGAGAATCAAGCCAAAACTATTTTATATTGTTTTTCAAGTAATCAATATATAGGTATCACTAACTTTATTATGTTGTGTTTGATGTTGTTGTGGCATAGCTTTAGAATGATGTAATCAACTTTTTTGTTAAACATGCCATAGACTTAATACAGCAGTTTACAAAAGCAGTTGACTTAGATGGCAAAAGCTGTTCAGAGTATGTACCATAAGAAATAACGAAATTAGGTCATCGACCCAAGTATCAGAATTAGAATGGTTGGTCATTTTTGCAGCAAAGTTAAACTTAATTTTACATTTCTAGAACCCCTAGTTAGTGCTCACATACTATCATTTGGAAATCCAGTATAAATGTTTTAAATAAAAGCAAGTAAGAATTTGAAAGCGTCCTTCACTTTGCTCTTTCTTCTGAACGATGAAATAATTGACGTTTAAAATGGTAATTGAGTTTAGTGACATTTCTCATACACATATTCCAAAATGCAGGAATATTGCAGACTCGGTAATTTTTTTTGAAGAGTGCAACTTCAAATATAAATCATATTGCAGCACCATTATACCTAGGTTGAGGAATGAATGGACATTTCAGCATATATCTTAGGTTTGTCGTAAAGGAAGTGGGGGAATGAATTCCAAAGCACATTAGTCATCATGAGAATACTCTGGTAGCTGCACTCTCTGTTTTCCTTAAGCCTACCAAAGGAGCTTATAGCTCAAGCACTTCTTAGTCTTGTCAACATACTGGATCCGCAAGCATTGAATCCTTTTATAATTTGCCTTGAAATGGACCTTTAAAAAATGGAGGGGTTAACTTGAAAAAAAGGGCAATGAAAAAAATTTCTTTTTTTTCCCCAGTAGGATTTATTGATGCCATCTGAGTGAGACACGTTTTTACAGTAGGAATTTAATCTAGACTTGACCATATGTTGCAGAATAGTGGAATTGGGAAAATGATAACTTTGTAAGGAGCGAGAATGTTGGAAGTTGAAGACAGGGAGGTTTGTAGTCACTATAAAGCTTGGTTTTGGGATTGCATTTATGTGTGATTACTTTCTTAAAATCTAGTGACTAATATCTAGGGTAAAGAAAATCTTTGTGAAGGCTTGACAGTCCTGCCCCTTCAATTAAGCTATTAGTGCTTATAGTCAGGATGCCAGCTGTCATAAAAGGCAGAGGAGAAACTGAATAGTTAGAAATGAGAAATGGGGAGAAAAGAAGCAGGGTGTGGGAAAGAGGAAGCCAAAAAAATTAATTTAAAAAAAAAACCAAACCCAACCCACAAATTTATTTCACAATTATCTCTATGTATCTTCCCAAGCCTAGCAGGCATTTATTGTAAAGCTTGAAACAGTTCTGGAATGTTTCTGGCAAAACATGATTTCGATATTTTGGCACCTGTATTTTGCATTTGCACAATTTTGGGTTTTTTTGCCATGGGAGAAAGCCTTAAAGGGAGAAAAACATGACTGAGCATAGCATCCTTCTCCAAGAGAATCTCTTAAAACGTTGTGAAGAAACACAGAGGACAAAATGGTTGTTTCCTATTGTCTTTCTGGCTGACAGCAGCTGAGCTTTTTCTAGTGAGAGACCTAAACTAAATTTTAGGTGTACATTACAAATAAAGATGCTAGGGAGTAGATACAAACTTTGGTCTTGTGTGTGTTTGCTTTTTCCCAGTCTACTGAAACCGCTTCCAGTTTACTTGGATTAAGCCCTCCATCCAAGTTAGTTGTCAGCAAAATCCCAAGTTCCATGCTGTGTGTGCAGATGACCTCTGGTTTGTAACTTCTAGTAGCAGTAACCTGTGATAACTCTTCATTGCAGTCACTTCTGTAGTTATGGTATAGCTTTTACTAGAATTGGGTGTCACCAGAATAAACAGTCTGGTGTCTGACCTTGGCTTTGTAAGCATAATGGATAGAAACCTTCATGAATCTCCTCAAAATATGAAAGCAGTTGCATAACTCTCCTATGGATTACTTGTCTGCAGGAAAATAGCACCAGCTGGCAAGTAACTTTTGTCCACTGCTCCTGCATTTTATGATGTACAAAATATAGACATTTGTGTGTTTATATATGTGTATGTGTTTGTATGTATGTGTATAAAACACTTGAGAAATAGTGATTTCTGATACAGCTGGTTGGATTTCATAGCTTGAAATAGCTGACTTTTAATTTGTCATCAGAAAAAAAAAAAAGTACCAGTGACACAGCTGTCATCTTTCTGCCGGAACACAGGACTGTATCTAAAATTGCACTTCAAAGATATCTGAAGTGTTTAGGTAGTTTGACTTCTGTGCCTGGGGCTTCTTAGGTATCAGAATAGTACAAAAGAATAGCTCTTAGAAAATTATGAAAAGTAGTTTGTAGTTCTAATTTGAAAGATGAATACAAATATGTCTTACTGGGTTATGTGAGAGTAACTACTACAGAGGCAATAAACTAAAATCTAAACATACATATAAATACTGGGAAGACGATTAATGATGAAAAGAAATAGAATAGCATTAGGGAAAAAATAATAGAAGGAAATTTTGCTTTTGGAAGAAATCTGAAGTCTCCTTATATTTTTACTTAATGTGCAACTCAGTGCTGTCTTGCTAGATAAAAGAGCAGAAACTGAAACTTTCTCATGAAATTATTTTTTAAAGATTTTATATTAACAGTAGACTCATGAGCAGGAACACAGGCAGACAGAAAGATTTAAAACTTGATTGAGGGAGTGCAACCCTCAAGAAAAATTAACTGCAAACCTCTTAGGTGGAAGCTAGAAGGACTTTTACAAATGCATCGGAGGAAGAGAAGAATTTTAGAGGTAGTGGGAACATAGTAATAAAGGCTTAAAAAATTAATTTCAAAGTAACTGAAATACTAAGTTCTTTTACAAAAATAGTTTTAGAAACATAAAAGAACATGACATTGGAGAAATGATTTTGCACAAAATCATGAAGCCAGATAAAATACATTTCAGTATCGGTAGGGAAGATATATTACTGAAAGATAGAAAGAGGTCAGTTGTGCATTGCCGTTGGGATGGTCTCATACTTCAAAAAGTTTTACTGGATATCTAAATATTCAAACAGGTTTCTCACTGCCCTTCTAGAATAAATCAGAATGATGTCCATTTTAAAATCTTCTTCTCTTAAATATTTGAAATTGACTGGGCAGGACTTACTCTTTATGCCATACTTGTAAAGAATTTGATAGAGACAGACGGTCCAAATTTTCTTTTAACTGAATTCTCACTCTACGAGAATAAAAGCAAGCCTACAGTACTAAAAGCTGACACCGTTTAGCTTAGACATTGTGACTCTGCTAGACATCTTTTTTTGGCTTTCTTTAGGCTTCCCATACTTCAGGAAATTGTGGTGCATTTTCAAAGTGATAGTTCATATGCTTTCTCCTATTCTTTGACAGCATGAAACAGTTAACATTCACATTTTAAAATGCCATTACTAGGATCTGAGTTTTATCCAAGGGGGGGAATTCACCTTCTAGCTATTGTTTTCAGCTTTGGTTGCAAATTTGGCAGACGTTGCAGCGGTGTTATATATGGGTTACATTTTGGGCAATTCTTTCTCCACAACTGTAACACTAGAAAACTCTTTGAAAATAACACTTTGAAAACTTTTTGGAAGTCAAGAGTGGAGAACAATGGTGGCAAGCATGCAGGTGTGTTTCTAGTTGCTCTTTGGCATACCCAAAGATTTTTCCAGGTAACAGCAGAAGCGAAGACAAGAATGGTAGCTTTTAAGTTTGTTTTTTTGCAATCGGGCTGTATTGCATAAAAGAATGCTATACCAAAGTTACTGAACTTGTCAGAATCATATGCGTTAGCCTGACATTCAAGTGAATTAATACATGATCTATAGTATATGATTGGCCTTAGCATCGTAAGTCTCATTAACATCAAACTTCGAAAGTGTTGAAGGAGTTCCAGCTAAATGAGATGTTTACTTTTCTTGAAATTCAGTGTATGAAAATATCATGTTTAACAGAGAAACACGCTTTCAGTTTTGCATTATTCTTACAGTGAGGGTTTTAATGAAGCCATAGATGAGTTTTTAGTGAAGATGAGTAGTCATAGTGTAAAACATCAAGAGGAAACTATCTCCAAGTAAGCCTAGAAGTCTATTTAACTACTTGGAAACACATGAAAGAAACTTTTTTTTTTTTAAAATACAGAACATACATATTACACGTTTACAGCTTTAAAATGGGAGAAGGATCAAGTTGAAAAGATTTTGATAGAACTCTTGAGTGCTTTGTTTTCTTTCCAATGTTTATTCTTCCCCTTACATTTTTTCAGTCTTCCTTCTGCATCTAATGAGCGTGTAACGTAACCACCCTGTGGAGGAGAAAATTAAAGGCTGCAAGGGCTGAAGCTCAAATAAATAGGATAGCTGAGAGCTAAAAATTATTGTAAATAACATGGTAACTTAGAAATCTGGCGACCTATTCTGCCAGCTTTTTTTAGAGAACGTATGTAGCTCATACAGTGCTAGAAAACAAGTTAGATTTTCTAGTACAGAAGATAACTGTAAAATTGTGAAGATAATTTTTGTTTTTTAATCTTTTACAAAAGTATGGCAGGGAATTTTTGATTTTTAACTTGACATATGACCAGTTCTTTTCTTCATTCATAAAATGTTTGATTTTTATTTTTTTTTAAATAAATGTCAAAGATTTTTTTTTCCTATAAAGAGACTTCCTTTTCTAATACCAGCCTGTCTATTCTTCTTACTTTTACACGGAAGAAGATACTTGTTGATAGATTTTTATTTCCACTGTGTGCAGAGTGATTCCTATGAGAACTCGGGTTTCCAGACTTTATATAACTGAAAGTTTAGTAGCATTAAGGAAGTAATAGGGTTTTTAGGATGTTAGTTAAAACAGTCCTTTGGATAGGCTATAGTCATTTACACAAAATGTAAACAGTTATTTTGAACTTGACAATTCAAGCTAACTTTCTGCTGATAAATTTATAGTTCAAAATAAAATACATGAATTGCTCTTGAAAATACATTGTTTTACTGTGCTTAAAAAAGCATTCATGCATTCCAGTCACAAATGAAAGATACAGCCTGTTTGCAGGGCAAGGGGCTGTACTGAAATGGAACATAAACGTGAGGTCCAGTGATTCTTGCTAGCCAGCAGTTGCTGAAATCCCAGAGGAAGAGGAAACTCCGGGTACAGGGTCTTGGAATAAATTTAAGCCAACTTGAATCTTGCTCTGAAGTTGAATATTGAACTGAATATACCACTGATTTTGGTTGCAGGTACTGCCTGTTAAGAACTCTCAAACAGTGTCAGACACTGAGGGAAGCTCTAATTGCTGCAGGAAAAGAGATTGTCTGGCATGGGCGAGCAAAGGACGAGCCAGCTCATTACTGTAGCATTTGTGAGGTCAGTAAAATTATGTGTTAGGCTTGAGTACTACTATAATATTTATTTAAATTTTGTCCTATCTTTTGTTGATGTTGCTATTTTAATTTTGCTTTTAAGTTGCAGCATCTACTGTACACTATAAGCACATACATGTGTTGCAGGACTGTTTTCAAAGAGCTTACTTACCAAGCTGTTTTTCTAAACAGAGGCTGTATTTTGCTGCAGTTTCTTCCACAGCATTGTTATTCACTAGGTCGATTTTCAATTCTCAGTTATTATAAAAAGTTGTTATCCCTTCCTGCATATAATTTGATCTGCTGAGCTTCCTTGTAAAGGTGTATCTGTCTTCATTTGAGAAGTCAACAACAGCCCCAAAAGAGAGAATTTAAGTCTATTTTCTTCACAGAACATACCTTTTTGCTGAAATTTTTGATTCTACTTTCTGTTAATAGTTCCTTCAAAGTATTTGGATAATAGTTTTCATGAAGCTTAAAAGAAAATAAATTTTTCCTACTCCCTGAAAATCATTTTCTAGTTACATTCTGACTGAGCCTCTTGGGTAGGATGAGCATGTGACTAAGGAAATAAGTCACAAACTAATTTTGCTGACAAATTTAAAAAAAGGAAAAATAGGTATAATTGGTATAAAACCTCACCTTACTGAGTAACCTCTATTCAGAGTATAAATCCTGCCTTGTCAATATTGACCAAAAGCTTTCCCATAGCGCTGTTCATGCAGACCTCCTAAGTGTAATGTTTGTGGTTTTACAATATTTCACTTCTCTGCCTGAGCTTTGGGAAGGATAGATTTTCCCTGAACAAATGGTAATTTTTCTCTTTGCATGCACAGGGTAAGGGTGTAAATCTTAAAGAAAATACAGTTTTCATGGTTTAACTTTTAAAAAATGAAATTGTAACAATTGACTTTCTGTTTCCTATCTAACAGGTGGAAGTCTTTGATCTGCTTTTTGTCACTAGTGAGAGCAATTCTCGAAAGACCTATGTTGTACATTGCCAAGACTGTGCGCGAAAGATAAGCACGAACCTGGAAAATTTTGTGGTGCTAGAACAGTACAAAATGGAGGACTTGATGCAAGTCTATGATCAATTTACATTAGTAAGTCAAATTAATAAGTGGGTGCATAAATACATTATTTGTAAAGCAGTTGTAGACTGTCTTGGTGCTACGTTGTGTGAGTACCGTGGACTGTCTGATTCAAGTGGAGGTATGGGTTGTGTGTGATGTTTACAGAACAAAACGCTGAAGAGTCAGAATTATGTGAACTAGTACAGTAACTTACTGCAGAACATAACCGCTGAGTTTTCAGGAAAAGTATGATGTTACAATTCATAAAGTTGTGGCTTTAAAAATCCAATAGAGATCACCTGAAGACCATAACTGGATCAGATGGAGATGGGAAGAATCAGGACAGTGAAGCTTGGAGAAACTAGCACCAGGTTCAAGAGCATCTCTAATACATTGGTTGTGGTATGAAGTCAGTATAGCAGCAGAGCATCCTACGCACTCAGACCCCTTCCTTCCCCTTCCCCACCCATCCCCTCCCAAATCAGCACTGTCCTTCTGCTTAGCAAGTGGATGCTCTCAAACAGTTCTGTCTTTTGGCTTGGGGCCTCCTTTGCATTTCAATTTAAAGCAAAAAGCCTCTTTGCCATTATAGCTTTGTGCTATATATGGCAGCCTCCTGCTTTGAACTGTGTCAGCACAACTGTCCTAACATTTCACCCAGGTTTCATTGTTTCAGGCAAAGATGGCTTGTTTGTAATCACAGTGAAAGCGATGCTGAATTTATTTATAAGCCTTGCCTTTCTGTCAAAGAGGACAAACATTGGACAAAGCATTATGAGACTTTCATGTTGAATTAAATACAACAGCCCAGAAAGGGCTGTGCCTTTTGATTGATTTCCAGGTGCTGCAGAAAATGTATGTTTAGACAATTCTTTCATATAATGCTAGCATGATAAGTTGTGACCTTTTGAGCTAAGGCCTCAAGGTTCAGCAGTAGAGGCTGGCGAGAGTGCAGGACCATGTCCTCTGAATTTAATTCTCTTCGTTGGTCCTACAGAGCCTGAGGTGGTTGAACTTCAATTCATACTTCTAGGAGCCCATTGTCATTGTAGTTTGTGAAATACTGCAATTTTGAAGTGATGATGTGTTACAGAAAAGCGTATAAACAAACACCTGTTCTCAGATATATCACCCAGTTGAATGGAAACGGGCAAGAATGCTTCTGTGTGGAAAAGAGGGGAGAGGGAGGGGTATTTTGTTGTCTGTGTTTATAACATTATACAGGTAACAGTGATGATACTGTCCCTAGAACAAGGGTTCTCAACCTGTGAGTAGCTTCCTCCCCTACCAAAGCCTATACCTGCAGCCCTAAGGGGCCTTAATAATTGTTCTCTTGTGAAATCGGTGCACATGTTCATTTTTTTAAAGGGGATACAGTCTTGATTGAGAAGAGTCATAGCCTAAAAGCAACATCTCTCAGATCTAGGAGAAGAGGTTTGTTGCAAGTCAAAGGATGAAGATAATCTCAGATGGCAAAGGTGCAGTAGGCCCGACAGGGAGGCTCTGTGTTTGGGTCAAGTTTTGGGATCAGGTAGTGTTAGTGTTTCATAGGTGGGTACTGTGGTGTGGGCTAAAGTGTCTTTAAATACTATGAGCAGCTCCTTGAAGGGGTTCCATATCATGACAGGAGTGATGAGCAGGAAAAGAGAAGGAAATGCCATCAAAGATTCAGTATTTTGATGTGATACCACAAAGTGCAATATTGGGAAACGGGTATCTTCTAGACCTTGTCTCCTGAAAGGAGGCAGGAGCAAGACACCTAGCTTACTTCACTTTTGAGGCACTCCAGTGTTGTCTTCCAGGATTCAACAAACAAGTAACTTTGTCTCCATGTCAGAGGATCTGAGACCCTTTCCACAGTTACCATAACTTCAGGGTTATATCTTATAGTTTAGGTAGAGAGGGGAAAAAATGAAGCCCACAAGGCATTTGGAGAGCTACAGATGGACAATTTCCCCCCTCATTGGTAAACAGGTTGAGAATCCCTGTTTTAGAGTCTATAAAGCTATATCTATACTGAGCCCACATGGAGCTCTTTGCTGCCACAGCTCACGTTGTATTAACACAGACATCCCCACAGCATACTCCAGTCTGCAATCTAGGCAAAATCCTAATGCAGAGTAGTCATAAAATATATGATGTCTTTTGAGTAAGTTGGAAAAAAATGCCAGTATCCACTTGAAAGAGTCCTGAAGTGTAAAAACAGTAGCACGTGTAACTTTAAACTCTCATGGTTACAATTTGTGCAGGTCTTGGCTAAACAACTGAGTTTTACGCCCTTGTAGAAAAGGTAATTTAATGTTTTCTTTTTCAGGCTCCTCCATTGCCATCCTCCTCATCTTGACATTTTTTCATGGACATTAAATGAAAACTTTTCTGATATTCAGGAAGTGACCCAGTTCTGCACCACTGATTTTTGTAGCTATCCCGTAAGGCTGCTGGCTGAAAGCTGTGTCTATGCAACCTTCCAAGTGCGGAGTGTCAACCAACTGGACAGGAGAGAGCACTGCCTCCTACTCCAGAACTCAAAACAAATAAAGCTCATCCAGCTGTACTTCAAAAAAATAATTCCATGTTTTGTATATATCTGACAAAACTGGCAACATTATACAGACTACTGACTTGAAGACCACCTCTTTTGTATTTCTCTGTTTCTGGGCTGATGAGTTGGTTTCATCCATTTTTCCCCTTCAGAATTTCCCTTGGAAAAAGTACTAGCTTAGCTGGTCATTTCTTTGTAAGGTAGTTAGAAATTTTAAGTCTTTCTTTGGGCAACTTTTTTTTTTTTTTTTTTTAATGTGAAGAGTTAGGTGATAAAAATTTTTTACTGCTTTTATGTTTTTCTGTCTTGTTTTGAAACCATGACGGTTACACTTTTGGTTCGTAAATAAAATTTAAAACAATTAACAGCCAAGTCACAAAGATAAATGGGTTGCACATAGACTAAGGAATAAACTTCAGATTTGTGATTTTTGTTTCTAATCTTGATGTAAATTTACACTATTTATAAATACATATTTATTGCTTGAAAATATTTGTGAATGGAATGCTGTTATTTTTTCCAGATTACCTGCCATTGAAATTTTAAGGAGTTCTGTAATTTCAAACACTACTCCTATTACATTTTCTATATGTAAATAAAACTGCTTAGCATTGTACAGAAACTTTTATTAAAATTGTTTAATGTTTAAAGTTTTTCTATTGTTTGAGTTTTAAAAAGATTTTATGTACAGTGCCCAGTTTTTGTTCTTTTTTGAATCTGATTATATATATTTTATATATACTCTTGTGCTCGTGTATATATATAATATATATAGAAACTCGAATATAAATATGTGTATAAAGATTTAGAGACTAAATTTTTCTCGTTTTAAGTTTTACATCTATGGTAGATTTGAGGTGTCTACTGTAAAGTATTGCTTACAAAAGTATGATTATTTTTAAAGAAATATATGGTATGTATCCTCAAGACATAAAATGACCTTCAGACTGGTTTATTGTTAAATTGCACTTTTTGCAATAACAGACCAATAAATAGTTGCTGCCAAAATGTAGTAGTAGAAAATAAGTAACGGCTAAACTTCAAAGCTCTTCAAGAAAATACTGGCTTTGACAGGAAGTTTGGCGCTAGTTTTAGAGGAGGAATGAAAAAGGCGAATTTGAGTTCGGGTGGGGATGTTCTCTAGAATTCAACCAAATTGCAACTTATATATTACAGTATGTTCTATTAACCATTTAAAAAGTTAAGACTGAATCATCTTGGCGTCATTGTTGACCCCAAAAAAGGACATTGTTTTGTGGTATTCTATTGTATTTTCACATATTTTGTAATACGAATTCACTGGTAAATTTTTGAAGCACTAGGTTTATTTAGGACAAGTTTATAATATATCATTGTAACAGTTTGCAGTTTTAATGATGGTATTTATTTTAAGTTGCTCCTTTCTCATTAGCTTCTTGAAAACGCATTAAATCTAAATTTCAAAATGGATAGCTTTCTTATCGATCAGAGTTGACTGATGCAGAGGGTTCTGCATCAAACAATTTCTCTTAATTTCTCATTAGTGGGGTATGTTAGTGATTGCATTGTTAAATTTTTTGTAATCAATGTGAAGTGTTAAAGGCGCAGAGCATGCTAATAGTTTCTTTTGAAGAAAAAGAATCGCCTCTTACATTTGTAGCTTCACATGAAGGGTGTTTTAATGAAGAATCAGTACAGCTTGTCTAATGCTGTTACAGCAGTTTAACCATAGTTACAAATGACTTTCTTGCTAGTTCTTACAACAGTTGGACAGGAGAGAGAGCTTCAAGTATAGAGGTATAGAGATTAAAGAAAAGTATAACAAATGCTCTTGCCAGCAAAATTATCGGCTAGCAGTTAGGAAGCCAGTATTTGCAGTTCTGTAAAGATGTAAGTCTCGGCTCTTGGTAACAAACTCTACAAATCATAATTTTTTTTACTTATGTATTTTATGCAGTCATAAATATTGTAATCTTGACAAACCATGCTGCAACTGAAAAGCTACTCCTTTACAGTAGTCTTAAACCCAAATAAAAGCAAGTTAACTTACCTCAACTAATGGTAAACAAAAAGTCCTCGTTTCTCAGTGCTGTAAAAGAACATTGCTAACTAGGGAAAGAGCTACTGTGCGCTAATCAAAAGGGCTTTGTACCTTTCTCCCCTTTGGAAAGCGGGATATGCCACTACCGAGGAGGGAAATTTGTTTTTCACCAATGAACAAGTAGACCAAATGAGCAGAGCATCAAGGCAGCATTGCTCGCTCTGCCTGAAGGTTTTGTCACAGATTTGAAGTGCTGCAGAGCTTTTAATATTTTGCAGTTTTCGTACTTCTTAATTACGCTATGCTCCTACCTGACAGACAGTTTTGATCTATAAGCTGCTACGATTTAGAATGCTTTCGTTTCATTTCATTAAAAAAGCACAAGTTAATATTTTATCGGTTGTAGTCATTATGAAGCACTTCTGCTTCTTAAATTACGAAGGTGCATGATGCAAGGGAAACATTTGTAATCTCTGGGTATTTCCAAGCGTTAGCCATTGTGCAGGGCTGGGGGGGAGATGGGAGTCCAAAGCTGAACGGAGGGGACAGACTTGCTTTCCCAGGAACCTCAGTCTTGGGTGCCTTGAGCTCCACAGCTGAGCTGTACCGCAAGTGATTTCGCTTTGCTTGTGGCTACAAATAAGAGTAGCAGGCAAATTAAAGACCAAAGTGTGAAAGGATTAAAATGGCCAAAAGGTGTGGCATTTATTGTAAGAATTTTTGAAAGCAACAAATGAATGCAAAAAAGGCATTACTGGGGAATAGATAACACCAGGGTTACAAATGGGTGTTTAAAAAAAAAATAGTAAAAAGTTGAATTAAGAGGGAATTGGAAATAAATAGCAATATTTGCTACTGAACTGTGGATCTGAGAACTGTCCTGGAGGAGCTTGGCAACAAAGGGATCCCATAAGTGGGGAGAAGGAATACTTGCATGTTTCTGAGCTTAAGTTGTTCCGTAAATATATTGAACAGAGGATTTGATTTTTAAGCTTTCCTTTAGGTACGTAAATGGGGAGCAGTATCTGTGCTTTTTGGAGAAGTGAAGTCCTACTGGTGGTTTCATTTTAGAAGTAGAGATGTTGATAAGTACTTGGAGAAAGGTCACTAGAAAGAAGTATTTAGTGACAGAAAATTCCCAAAACTTCTTGAATTTATATGGCAGATAACCTGTTGATCCTAAAGACAACATATCCTGAATCTGCACTTTTCTAGTTGGAAGAATGATTTTCAAAGTAGTATTAAAATGATGTTGCTTTGCTTAAATGTAGATCTTGGCTCAGTTCAGCATAGTACAGCAGGTTCTTGGAACAAAGGAGGGCAAGGCTTCTGGAGACTCCGCAGTGGATGATGTCCTGGCCACAAATACATCTGTTGATTTGGAGATGGAAAGCGCAAGGATTCAGCTGAGGTGATAGGGAAGAGGGTGCTCATCCTTGGTTGCTGCCTTCATCCTGGAAAGGGGCTCAAGCTAAAAATGTATTTGGCGTAGAGGGCTAGGAAGAGGACTTTAAGCCTGAGCTTCCCTGGGTTTGGACCCGTAGCAGAGTCTTGTGGCCAGTGGCTGAGATGGGGCCAATGGATAAGGGTAGTTGGGAAGCTTCGTCGTCTGTGGCTGCTTTAGCCAGGGTGGGAACCAGGCAGAGGAAGCACCGCGGCTGGGAGATCGGCAAGTGCTGCAGCATGGGGAGAAGCCTGATGAGGGTGATGATTTACCCCGGGTCAGTCAGTACCCCAGGATTGACTGCTCCCTGGTGCTGGTGCTGACGGCAGAGGAGGAGGGGTGCAGCTGATGCCCAGACAAGTTCATGCCGAAGCTCAAGTTCAAGCAAGCTTGGCGCAGGCCTGCTGCCTGCAGGGCCCCACGGAGGAGGGCACAGGGTGCCAGGCAGGAGGCCGCTAGCAAGGCAGCAGCGCGGGCATGGGGCCCAGCAGGCCCCAGGGCAGTCTCATTCCAGGAAAATGACGGCATTCCTCCAACAAGGGGGGAGCAGGACATTCTGTAATTGGGGAAAGGTGGGAGGGGGGGATGATAGATTTCTGTGTTGGTGCCAGGAGGTACGTGAAAAGCTAAAGAAAATAGCAGGTGGAGAGGGAGAGCAGCTGCCACACTGCGCCCAGGGCAGGAGGTTGCGTGGGGCAGGGCGCAGCGCAGGCGTGGGTCTAGTCTGGGGACACGGGGACAACCCCGGAGCCCCCCCAGGAGCTGTTGTCCTGCATCTGAGGAAGAGCCCACGGGCTGGAGGAACGTGCGTGGGTGTTGGTGGCCTTGGGCTGGAGGAACGTGCGTGGGTGTTGGTGGCCTTGGGCTGGAGGAGTGGTGCTTGGCCCCCTCCCAGCAGGCTGGGTTCCCCTATCGCTTGTAGCAGCAGGGGTGGTGATAATGCGGGGGGGGTTGTTACAAGGTGCCTGGCCATTCAAAAGATTAGGTACGGGGTGTGTATCCTTATTTACTCTGGGAAGCCATAAAAACATACTGGAGGGATGGAAGAAGGGAAAAGGCACCTCATGGTGACAACAGCAGGGAGGACTCAGCTTCCAGCTTCACCACTTGGGCAGTAATGTCAGCCTGTTAACAGGTCACCGCCAGCCCCCCCGCAGCCATGGGCCTTGTTAAAGCCTTAAAATATGACTGCTGCTGCCCCTGCCCAGGGAGGGGCTGGGCGGTGGGTATGTGCAGCAGGCAGGACACAGGCATGGGGACGTGGAGGCGGGAGGGAAACGGATTTATCATTGGAGCCCGCTGCCTCCCTCCTGCCCACCCCCGAGCTCCTGAAGGGCGATGGTGCCTCTTGCAGATGGCAGCACGCTCCAGTTTCTATCAGGACGAGAACCGTTCTCGAATGACGCATCCCACATCTTTTTCTGATGGGAGGTATTTTCAGGCCTGGTTTAAATGTGTGCTGTTGCCCAGGATGTAGGGAGCGAGACGTGGTTTGGGGCTGAAGCTGGTGGAAAAGGAGACCAGGCAGAATGGGCATAGGAGACAGCAATTCAGAAATAGCAAAGCCTAGGCAATGGTTAATTGATGGGCTAATGGTTAAACAAATGGGCTAAAGCACTTACTCCTTTCATGAGCTGGGACATGTTTAAAAGAATCCCACTGAAAGCCAAGGCATACAACCCGGCCATTGCCAGGGGCCACAGGAATATTGAAATGTGGTACAAAAGAGTTGGCTGTAAAGTACATGCAAAAACTTAAAATCATTGAAAAGGGCAGAAGGGACACTTCAAGAGAAGACCAAGCAAAGTGGTAGTGTAAGATGTGTCCGTTGACATGTGGCTGGACCATCGTTTGTATTAGCCTTATGGACACAGAGAAAGATCATCAGGAATAAGGAATATTTTCAGCCCTTTCTCCTCTGTACTCTTCAGCACCAAACCAGTGGGAAACAGAAATCCTTTGAGAAAACTGGACTTTTCTTGCGGCAGTGGTCAGGCATCTTTAGCTTTCAATGCCATATGCTAAGTGCAACATGCAGTTCATGTCCTGGCTGCTGCTGGAGTTTTAATCTGTTCAGTTTTAAGATATGGAGAGTTTGGGGGTTTCAGGATTTTTTTCCCAGTACATCATTGCCAGTGGGCTGTCCTGCAAGCTGGCTGACCTTCACAGCAGTAACTCAAAGGACTCTTCCAGAGCCTAGAGAAGGCTGAGGGCTGGGCAATGGGTGCAAACTGGGTTTGGTCACCTCCTGCCTGCAGGCAAGCTTCAGGTGTGTGCAAAAATGCGCTATTTAAGAACCAAAGCAGACCTCAGGAGTGAATTTTGGCTAGTTGAGGATAAATGAGCCACCAGGAATAGCCTCACTTGGGCTGTGAAAAAAGCTAGGGAAAATTAGTAGGCAGTCACAGTTGCCACAGGGTTGTTGTTTGTTAATTGTGGTTGGTTTTTTGGGGGGGAGTGGGGTGGCAGGCATGCAGAGTTTTTTGAGGGTAGTAGTATTGGGCAGGATGTCCAGCACAATGAGAGAAGAGCATCAGCTGCAGTTTGATTCCAGTAGTTCAAGGCCACCTCCAAGGGCAAATGTCTTCGTAGCTGAAGATCTGGAAATGTATTTCAGGGGCTCAGGAGCTGCTGGCAGGCTCGGGGCAGACTCATGGCTCTGTATTTATGCGCAGGACGATGTCTTGCTCATGAGATGTCAGTGTTATCTCTGCTGTCCTGGATTCACTGCTAATCATCTGGGAATGTATTAATTGCAAACAGGGCAGCTCTGCCAGCTCCTGTGGCTGTGAGGAGGACTGAGGAGCAAGGGGAACCTGGCTCCACTGGGCAGTGGAGAGCAAATTACCCTGGCCCTGCTTGTATCCCCCGTGGGGTAAGAGCCTTTTAGTAACGTCCTGGGGAGGCCAATCAGCAGGAGCTCAAGGTGTGTTGGAGGGGGTTCAAGGCAGTTGCTCCTTAATAGTCAGTCTGGCCTTTTATCTGCTTATGGTTCCCCAGCTGATGCAACCCTGAAAGGGCTGTGAGAGCACGCGGGAAGGGAAGTTTTTAGGTGGCAAAGTGATCACGGTTATGCTTGAGGAGGCAGAAGGGCCTGGGCTGCTTTGGGATGCGGGTATGCAGTCATCAGATAAGGGTGCAGATACCTGATACCTAGCTGGCTGATTTAAAAATAAAAAAGTGAAAAATTGGTTTTGGTGACAGGTTGACTGAGTATAGTATTAGTGAGAAATGTCAGTGTGGGCTCAGCCCAGTGGTGACCCATGGAGGGAGGTGCTGCCCCAAGCACTCTTGTGGCACGGTGCTACCATGTTTTGCAGCGAAATACTGCACTTGGCCCAAGATCCAGCCTACAGCAGATAGTGAGCTGGTGGGCACCTTAGGAGAAAAAGACCTTGGCTCTACTTGGATTAAGTTTCTTTCATCATTATTCATCACAGCACTCAAATGCAACAAAAGCCTTTGGTATTCCTAAACACAAATGAGGGAAATTGCCGTGTTTGTGTGCACTGAACCGTGTTTGCACCGTGTGGTTATAAGTAAAGTTGCAGCCTGACATTTAAATCCTACTTCAGCATCCTTCAGCTTTTACCCATGTGGGGGTCAGGAATTCTACAGGGTTACATCTGAGATACGGCAGAAAACATTTCCCCAGAAAAAGAAAAATGGAAAAAAATAGGGGAAAAAAAAATCACTGGTTTTGAGATAAATGCCTTAGAGGTGCAAGTATACAATTTTTTAATGGTAGGAAACCAAGAAGAAAAGGAGCAAAGTCTAGCAGCACAAAAGTCTGGCCAGGCAAAAAATTATTTGAACGAGTGCTCAGCGATCCTCCCTGAGTTCCGGTTAATAGAGAAACAATACATGAGTTGGTGGTTGATGATACGTTTGAAAAGCCACTTCAGCAGCTGCAAAGTAAAAAGCAAAGGTGGATGAGTTTTCCAGCACCAAACAAAATGAGTTGGCAATTATCGTAAGTGCAACTTCAGTTCCTAATTTTCAAAATCAGTGCAAAATGCTGTTTACAGAGCTTGATGGAGCCTTTAGCAATTATTGCTGTTATGAAGAATACTGTGGTAATGCCGTCTATGACTTATTTACACAATTACAAGATGGGAGAACATAAGACAGCATATGAATGAAGTGCTGCTGTGTTTGAATAGGTATTTGATTGCCCCCTGCGTGCCAGGCGCTGGCTATTTCAGTGCTGCCCAGTGCTTCTCCAGCCCACCAGTCCCACTGGCCACTGCTGGGTAAGAAGCCCGCGGGCCACCCACGGCTTCGCTCCTTCTGGGCCGTGGCTACGAGATGTTCTGGGCACGATGCTGAACAATGCTAAGCTGTGTGTTAAGGTGGAGACCACGCTAGAAAAATCAATTTGTCTGTTGGCACGGAAATATTCCCAGCCCCTGAGCTCCATCAAACGCCGGTCCTCTCCCCACCACCTCCTGTTTCTCAGCAGTTCACCCCAGGGGTGCTGGGAGTAGCGGAGGCAGCTTGGCACCTTCTCCCCTCGCTGCTCACCGCCGGCCGGGTCGATGGGCGCTGCCAGGCAAACGGGGAACACGGAGGGAAACCTGCAAGGGCAAACACCAAGTTCTACTGCGAAAGGGTCTTGGGAAGGGATAAGGAGGTCTGTGCTGGCAGATTTGGGCACTTGGAGGGAGGACAGAGGAGGGGTGGAGCATCTTGCTTCACCGTTTCCTTTCCTCCCTGCCAGTCGTTACCCACAGTTAGCATTTCTGCCTTTCAGCAAACCCCCAGGGAGCTCATGCGCTGCAGGGGTGGTGGACACGGAGCAGCGGTGGATAGGCGAGTTAAGAAAGTGGTTTTTTTCTGTGGCTGGAGAGAAGGGAAGTTCATTTCTTATCATTTTCCAGAAGCTAGGTGGTGTGTCTGCTTTCAAAAAATTNTTTTTTTTTTTTTCTTCCATCTCCTTCCTTCTCCAGTTACTTTGGCAAGCTATCAATCCACCATAGAAGAAACTCTCTCTTCCAGCACCTTTTTTTGCTTCTCAAATGTCTGGTATGCTTTAAGTCCTAATTCTGGTGCTTTTTAGTGGTTCTGCTCATCTCTCCTTCTCAAAATATACATCACCTTCTCTTAATATTTATCTCCATGCCGCCACTGCCAAACATCATTAACACAGCCTTCCTATGCATTAACACGCTCATTGTGTCTCATCACCTTCTCTCAGTGTATTTAATGCTCAAAGGCGAGCAAGAATTTGGGGTTGAGGAGCAGGTAGGCATTAGGAGAAACTTCTAGCCAGAGGATATGATAGAGAGATTAGCTCAATATGTACATAGATCTGTGCCTGTCACTCACAAAGGCAAATCCACTGGGATACAAGAAAAATAGTTCTTTTTAAAATAGACATTTATTTGTCTTGTTGCAAGGTGACTCATTTGCTTGGGCTGTCTGAGAAAGCATTAAGTGTCTTAAAGTTTTAAAAATTTTGAAGGCTTAATGTCCCTGCAACAGTCCTCCACCTTAGTCTCCAGTACTGAAAGGCTGTTTGAAATGTTGGTTTAAATTGAATTCCTCTATGATTCTTTATTTGTTTTTCTCGGGTTTGCCTCTTGCCATGCTAAAATGCTCTGACTGGAATCATCGCTTCCCTGCCACACCGGTCACATCTTTCCCTCTCCTGCCTCCATCCTTTACCCTCCCAAGATATTGACCTGAAAATCTATGCTCTTTGTCCTCGCTTCTTCACCTGGAGCTGTATGGTTTCTGAAGACAGGCGTGTCCAGCCATGTTTCCCCCTCTCTGCTACAGCCTGCACATCTCCCCCCATGGCAGGCTGCTGCCCAGGCTGGACTTTGTGCCCCTTTGCACTGCGCTCCTCCACCCGGGGCATCCTCTCTATATCAGTGTCTTGCTCCTCTTGCTGATCATCTCTGGGTGCTCCTGACCTGCTCCCCTCTGTCTTGGCTTGATTTTAGGTGATTTCATATGGTAAATCTTTCGGCTGGGAAATGCCTGAAGGTATGGTTGTGATGTGCGGTGTCCATTTATGATGTGTGGTTGATGTGTGGTGATGGACTCTGAGCTCAGCAGGCAGGGCATCTCCTGCTTCCAGGGGGCTTGGCAAAGGGTCACGGGACAGGAGCTTTGCTGGGGGAGACGTTATTTTATTATGACCTTTTCCTCTAAGGTCTGCAGTGGTTATCAGGTCAGCAGAGGAAGACAATTGTGATCCAGTTAATAGGAAATGGACTAGAAAGCATTGCATTTGCATTTTTTGCAGTGAAACCCCCTTCACGGTTTCTGCCTCCTGTAATGTATTTGCTGTATCTGTTTGGATGACTAGCTCCCTTGAGGCTTTGTGTCACTGACGTGGGGCAGTACCAGCAGAAGCACAGCACCTTGTGCCATGAGGTCCTCTGCCCCCCTGGGGAGGGGCATGTCAAGGTCATAACAACAACCACTGAGCAGAAAGTATCAGAAAGGGGGTCAGAAAAGACTAGGAGTGAGAGAAGAAAGCATGGGGAAGGTGGGAAATGTTAGAGAGGAGAGGGTTTTTTTTTTTTTCTTTTAACATTTTCAGTGATGTGGCCAGGCCATGCTCCCTTAAGTTGGAATTGGAGGACCCAGCATTTTGGGTGATAAAGACCTTTCCCTAATTCTTCTATTCGCAATTCGCTTTCATCTTCTCTGCCACGCACCCAGACGAGGTTTTTCTCCTCGCGCCTCTTGAGCTGTGGCAACTTCTACGAAACGGTTTCTCTTCCCTCTTCCAAGCTGCCACAGCAGCCCAGGTCTCAGCCATGACTGTGCAGAGCTCCTCTACAGCCGAGTCCCTGGAAGAGAGAAGCTGCCTGGCAGCCAGGGCTGGTGGCAGCAGGGACATCCCCTGGGAGCAAACAAGGTAACGGCTGGGCTTCATCTCTGGCAAGGAAAGGTCTCCTCACTGGCTTCTTGTCCCCAGGCAGAGCCGGGGGAGCACTACTGGGTGCTCACCAAAGTCCTCTTTCATTTCAGTTTAGAAAACACAAAGGTCTCCCTTTCTGGAATGAGTAATTGTCCCTTAGCAAGGAGGCTGGGGTCTCTGTGGTCCTCTTAGAGAAATGACTCGACCTCAGTAAACACAAGGGAGCAAGAAGAAGAAAAAGCAGCCTTACAGCACAGATGAAGCTGTTTTGGGTAAGACATGAAGAATGCATGATTATGGAAGTTAATCTCTCAAAAAAACCCAAGAAGAGGACACAAGGAGACAGGAGGGACAGGTTCATGAGCTACCACTTGGTAGCTCAGAAAATTCTCCAAGCCCAAGGTTTCCAAACCCCAAAAAGCAACATCAGATCAACTCTCTTGGGCCATTTTGAATCTATCAGAGGAGAGAAACTAGTATTTATCCATGTACAGCCACTGAAAGCGGTTTCGGATATTGAAATAAAAATTGTCTCGAGGGTTCCTACCCTCTAAAATTAAACCAGATTCATTTTTACCTGACAACTTGCTTTTGATTATGACGAAGGTTTGTTCTGAATGAACATTTCCGGGCATGCAAAACAGCTAGGCTGGCAAACAAACGTTTTAATAGATCTGGGATCTCAAAGCTCCCATGTGCCATTACGCAGCGCTCTCCCTCCCACTCACAACACTGATGTTATGATGGTTTCTCTGGATCAGGATAAGCTTATTTTTTCCAAGTTGTGGTTTGTTGGGGTTTTTTTTGTTTTTGTTTTTTTTTCTCCAAAAGGATGTATCAGTGGAAAATTAGGGTGTTTCCTTGAGAAGACAGTGAGTCATTAGTAGCTATGTTGCAATAACTTTATTCATAAATATTGTTAAATTTTTCACATCTTTAATTTGATGGACGTCACAAAGCTAAAGACTCCTTTTCCACTGAGGAAGGTGTTTTCTTGGTCATCAGAAGTGGGCAACTGGCCATGGGCTGGGACGTTGCCCTGACAGCCCCAGCCCTCATTCCCGGCTGTTCCTGAGACATTTGAAATTCACTTGGGCTGACATGTTGGGCCAAATCTCTGATGCTGCACTAGGGGAGAAATGTAAAAAACAAGACAAAGAGGGATCCTTCTCCTGTTACATCCTCCCAGCGCCCTACAATTCCTGATGCAGGGATTTCCTCCACAGTCGCCTCTCTTCAGGCTCACACCACCTTGTAAAGCTGACCTCCTCCCTGCGATGATCCTCCCATCCCTGTACCTGTCTGGTTATCCTGGTTTCCTCTGTGCTGTGCTGAAAACCCAACTCTTTCCAGGCTCCCTTGGCAGGCTGAGCTCCCTAGTGCCCCTGCCCGAACTGTTGCCTTGCTCCTGGTTTTCTTCCCATGATGAGCATCGGGCTTGAATGGGGTTGTACCCATCCCGTACGACCCTGCCTTGGCAGTGAATAACTGAGCAGGGTTCCTCACTCACACCCGCTGAGTAATACTTTCATCAGACCCGTTATTTGCCAACTTTCCTACAGAGCAGCATCAAAGTCTTAGTTGAAGCAAGGTGCACAAACCTCCCTTCCCCTCCCCCATGTACAGGCTCCTTACCTTGACAAATGGGGACACTGGGGTGGGTCTTACCTGATTTTGCTCTTAACAGATTCACTTAAGCTCTTATTCCTATTTGTTCTTCAAGGCACTGCCTGTGAATAGCATTGAAACACATCGATTTCTTTGTTCCTTGGGCTGAGATTGCATGCTGGCCACAGTGACTCTTCTGGCAGGTTTTCTGCTCCTGATGTGTTTGAGAAAGGGTCTATTGTCAGCCTCCCCACTGTTAGCAGGTAGCTTCTTGGGTTTCTTTTCTGGGGCTGCCTTATTGTAGTCGTGCATCTAATTTGCCTAATTTTTACATTTGATTTCTACTTTTTGAAGGGTATCTGTTTGCTTTGAATCACTCCGTTGTGCTGCTGTTTAGCCACCTGGGGTATGTGTGGTTTGTTTGGGGGTTTATTTATTTATTTATTGTCAGTACACATTTACTCTGAGCTTCTAATGTGGTGCCTTTAAAGAAATCCCACTGTTTCAGGGCTCTTCAAGAAAAACTTGGGCAGACATCACAGCAGATCAGGCTTTCCTGTTGGGCTCCGTATATGGCTTAAAAAGTTAAGGCATGAAGAAAATCACAGCTCTCCTTCCAACCTGCAAACCCGGCCTCTACAAGCCTCCCTCTGGATGAGTGCACTTGTCTGCCATGTAGCATCCCTCCATTCTTGTCCGGTAGCAGGAGGTGATTTCGGGGGCTGCACTTAGGGCCTTTGCCCCCACCTGCTCCAGAAGAAGCTGGCCGGTGTCTCAGAACAGGAATGGGTGTGCTCACAGATCCAGGTCTGCAGCAGGGAAAAGAGGGACTTCATAGTCACAGATTTTCCAGTAATTCTTAATTTTTGCCTTTGTAGTACTGTGAGTCCTCTGTCCTTTAGTTCAGTCTGTGTTTCTGTCAAATTTATGAACAACCCTTCTCATAAAATCCCATAAGCACAGACGTCCCTGGGGATGACAGTCTTTTGAAGACTATGGTCCAGTTAGAAAAGTTGCGGTTGTTTCCATGGCATTTGGCCTTTTATACTTTCTCCTTGACTTGCCAGTGCTGAGGGGTCAGACTTTTTTTTAGGTAAATATATATATTTTTTGGTGGAACCTCAAGGTCATAGTCCTACTCATGTCCTCCATTCAGAAGCTACTCTTTCCTGCATGCCTTCCCTGGTAACTTTATATTGCTGTATATACAATCCTTCAGTGATGCAAAAGCTGTATTTTTAGAAAGCTCTGCTTGGCTCCTACCTAGGGGCGTGCAACCGTAAAGTTCTGCGCTGCTTGGCCAGCCCTTCCCTGCTGTTCCTACAGCCGGAGCTTCGCTTTTGTTAGACAGAATAGTCAGTCCGTAACTTCAACACTACTGCTGGAAAAAAAAAATATTTGAATAGCTTAACTTAGGAAAGCCTTTTTCAAAGTGCATTGACAAAGCAAGTCAATAACTGTTTGTTAGATTTTCTGGTCATTTTGCTCAGAGGATTCAACACAAGTAGAAGCTTCCTACACAGCTTTTTTCTTGCATGCCCTTGAGAAAAAAAAGGGAAACCCCTGTCAATGTTTGTCCCCAGACAACACAGCCACTAGCTGGAAAGCCCCTGAGCACTGGGCATCACTTGCTCATCACCTGCTCATCAGGCGGCTGCTGCGGTCTTTCAACACGCGGGAGGTTTAATCCCGTGCAGTCTTCACGCAGCAAAAGCACCCGGCGGGGTCCCCCTCTCCTCAGGGGGGACAGGCAGAGCAAGCAGCACCACCAGTGGAAATGGGAAAGGATAAATAATTTGTTTCCTGAAACCTGGACAACTGTTCCCATCCCCTGCCCACCTGCTGAAGGGATTTCCACTTTGAAACACTGGCAGTGATGCAGTGACTCCCTTCAGGGATGTCTGAAACGGTGACAAGTGCCCTGACTGGGAAAAGAGATGTTTAATCCTAGAACTTCCCCCTCAGCAGCATCATTCTTTCACTGCCTTTCCCTTCCTGTCCTTCAGCATTACCTGAACTGTACACGAATACCTGCTTTGTTTTGCTAGCAGAAGTAGTGCAAACATATAAAGGCACTTTCCTTTCTCCATCTCCAGCCTGAGGTGGTGGGGAAAAAAAAAAAAGTAAATATTTACAGCTGCTCCAGCCAGAGCGAAGTGAAAAACCCAAAGGTGAACTTCTCTTTTCCTCTTCCTGTACCAAGAATACAAACAGAGGGGAGTTTTCATCCCTGTGAAAAGTGTCCGATTATTCCTAGCAACTTGATTATTTTTTCAGAACAAGAAAAAACCTACTATTTTAAGATATCACTAGAGGAATGATTTTGACAAGCCTTTATCCAACTGAATGTTTAAATTTTGAAATGAAAAAAAAAATCCAGCATGACTGACAAGGTCCTTTTAAAACATATAATATACTGAACCTTACCTGACACTTCTGTGGGTGTTAGTCTAAAAAGCTATCTACATGCGATGTAGCAAATGAACTGTGTGAGGCAAGGGTTGTAGCTATACACGTCCTTGCTGAGTAGTACTATAGGATTGTAAAACCTGACAAACCTGTTCTCTTAAAGCTCCGTGTCCCCAGGGAAGAGGCTGGTGTATTCTTGTTCTTTCAAACACCAAAAAGTTTGCTTTAGACTGACTATTGCCATTTATGCTCTTTGTTGTAAGGAATAGAGCTTGCTCTTAAAAAAAACCCTGCAGTTGATCCCCAAAGAAATGAGGGGCTCGGGTTCAGAGAGGTGCTACAGGGGCAGCTGGTAGAGTCGAAGGAGGTGCAGCTCTGGCTCTCACAGAAGCTCAATGTCCTTCTGCTGTTGAGGAAATGTTTGCCTGCTCATTCCCCTCAAAGTTTAGGAGAGGGCTGGAGGTCATGTAGCCAGCCCCATCCCAGCCTCACCAGGAAGAGGTGAGAAGCTCAGTGGTGGGATCTTGATGGCCCTTAGGGCAGGAGTGAGGTGCCAACAGCAGCAGGAGGTACTTTATAGTTGCAGGCAGCATCCTTTGGCTCCAACTGGAGACCTGTGGCAATAAGGGAAACTTCCTCTTGTTGCTCCAGAAGAGCAAAAATGTAAAATCCTGCAAGTAAAACTATACCGGAAACACAGATTTTCTTAAATTTTTTTTTTCCAATGAGAAAATTGGCTTACTGCTGCTGCTTCTTCCCTTCTGGTGGTCTGTGCACAGATGTGTAACAACTTCTCTGGATTCAGCCACCTTGAACCTCTCCTCTTTTAGGAGGTCTTGTCTCCACACAAGGTGTGTGGACCACAGCTTTATGGGCTGTCAGCTCATCACACATGAAAGCGATAACTGAGGCAAGGAGGTCTTGCAACCTTAATGGCCACCCTTTGCATGGGGAAGGACCTCTGGTGGCCTGGTGGCCAGCCTCCTGCTCAGTGCAGTGCCACGTGCAGCCACACTGCTCTTGCCTCAAGTGTCCCGGTGGTGGAGATCCTGCAGCTCCTATATCCATGTCTGTGCTATTCTTACTGCTGCCCATCTAGCCCACTCCATGTAAGCTCACTTTCCTGTCAACCACTGAAATGCAGAACAGCTTGTCCCCATCCCTTTATTGGTTTTTTTCTGTTGTTTTTGGGGTTTTTTTTAATTGTTTGAAGATTTTTACCAGGTGTCTCCTCCCTAGCTTTCCATCTGTCTTTTCCTCTCTTTTCATTTTTCTGCACCTCTGGGACATCCTCACCCTTTCTTGGGGGGTTTCTTGTGCATCGTTCAAGTCTTCCTTGAGGAACAGTGCTAAAAACCCACCAACACCCTCTGGCTGAGACCATCCTCATGCAGAGGAGAGCAGATGAGCTTGGCCATTTTTTCTAATCCATAAGGAAGAAACTGTGCACGCCTCCCCCACCCCCTAATTGACTTGCAATGAGTAGCTCTTTTCATTTAATTTTCCTTTCCCTGAAATTCATGTTTGTTTGTTTTTAATTTCAGGATGACTACCAAGCTCCTTTCAGCACTGAATCAGCGAAACATAGGATACAGTGGCAGCTAGACTCACCTATTAATCAAATTAATGTGTCTTGGCAAACCAGTTCAGAATACCATGGTGCTGGCTCTTGTGATTTCGTAACATCTCATGACATTCGGTATTTTAGTTAAAGCTCTACTTTCCACATTCATGTGATAATGGGAGGAACTGAGGTTTCAGTTAGGAAGAATTAGCAATAAAGTATCTGGAGCACCTGGCTGTAGAGAGTAATTGGCAAATGGGACTCAAATGCATCCTGAAGTCTCAGAAAATCAGAAGGCAAATAAGAAGCACCTGCAAACAACTGTTGTTGGCTGAGCTTGCTGGAAAGACACTTGCAAGAAATGTGCTCGTCTGCCTGCTCCTGTGGACAGGGGCTGTAGAGCACTGATCCCAAGTTCTCCAAAATGCTGTGATGTTTTCTGGATAGTTCCTTGTGGGAAGTGGGGAAGTGGGTGGGAGAAGAGATGCAAACTGGGGCAATTATCACCCACAAAAGCTATAGAGTGGGAAACCTGGACCTCCAATCGCCCCAGGATCAGTCATAACAAAAGTGCCCCCTGCTAGAAGGCTTTGGGGTGCTCTGAGTGTCACCAGATACCTTGACTTCAAATACTCACGTGGGTTTTCCTGGCAATACCCAGCATCCCGACCAAGGGTGCTGGCTGGGACGTGCTGGGAAGTCTCAGAACCGCCCAAACTCAAGGGGCACAAAGGTACATGTGACATTTGGGAGCACGAGGCCGCTTGAGAGACCCTGTCTTGGTGCCATTCCCTCTGTGCATTAGCCACGTCTGGGTGAGAAGGTGGCTGAATGAAGATGAGGACGCAGAGCGAATAGGCACCGGGTGCATTGGTCACGGAGGGGAACCAGTTCTTACCAATTTTCCACTTCCTGCTATGAGGGCGTGTTTCAGCCAACACTGCCAGGTTACACTGTCTTTGGTGGGAGAAGTGCATGAAAAATACAATTTAATGCTCTTGCCGGGTGCCATTCCTTCCAAAGGGGCTGTGTGGGGCAGGGGGCTGTGGTGCCAGCACCACGGGCACCTGTGAAGGCGCTGACTGAAGAGGATACGTAGAGGAGCGGTGAACTGCACCAGCTGAAACGGGGACTGTCGCTTGCTGTGGGCTGCCCCGACATAGCCTCCGTCTCCTGAGAAATGACAGTGTTAAAATAAGCCGCTAGAAAAAATATGGCAGAAAATACAGTTTTACAAACCTCTTGAACATGAAAACTTTAAAAATATGCAGGGCAGTAAGAGAGACTCCTGATAAACAACTGGACATAAAGGCAGCTGCAAACTACCCACAAACAAAGGAAGCGCTGAGGCTGCCTGTGAGACTGGTGGAAGACCTCCTGCCATCCTCGTCCTGCTGTGGAAAAGTTTTAAGTTGTGACTGGGAACAGTTTGCAAAGGCTCACTCAAAGCCACTGTCAGAAATAACTCGAACACAGAGAGGAAAAACTGCTCGAGAGTTCTTTTGGGAAGGATTAGGTTTAAAATAATTGCCATTTATAAATTAATTTCACATTCTTCTGGAGCTTGGCCTACTAGCATTTCAAGGCTTGACTGGAGCTGGCAGACAGGGTGGGCACCAATTCCAGGGCCTGACTGCCAAGAAAAAGGAAAATATTAAGAGAAAAAATTGGCAATGAAAAAAAAAAAGGCCAGGGAAGTACAGGGAAATGAGATTTAGTTTAGGAAAAATATTGTTCTCTGAGCCATGGACTGACTTTATGGCTGGCATATTAATCACAATCTTACATGAGTCTGGCCTTTGTAATCAATGTCTGAAGAGAAACTGTTGGTGAACACAGCTCCCAACACTTTAATAACTTTTAAATCCATGACTCTGTTATTTTTAATCTTTTTTTTTTTTTTTTTTATAAATTCATATCAAAGTCTGTTGAAAGTGGTAGGGAGACTCCTCTCAGCTTCCACAACTTTGAATCAAGCTGTGTAAAAATAGATGCCACATGCCTCAAGACTTCTGCTGCAGTCTTATCAGCTGAGTCCAGCAGCAGAGTCAGACCATGACTCTTCCATTTCTTACACCCAGCATTTTAGGATCATGAGTTATCAGGGCCTAGCCGAGGACCCTGTGACACCTCTCAGTCCTTTTGCCTGATGCCGGATTAGACCTGAGACCTGGGCTTGCTCCTGCTGTTCTCTAAGGCGCTGAGCACAAGCATCCCCTCTGCATTTCCCTGGGCTGGTTTGACAGCAGAGGTGCTCTACTGCCCAGGAGGCATTTTGCACAGAGCCGTATGGCTGACGAACGGCTCATTTCCAAAAGGAAAACGTGTGTGGTGAAAACAAAAATGCCCAGGACATGGGGGCATGCAAGGGCTGCTCTTCCTTTCAATGCAAGTCATGCTGTTGCTAAACCAGTGAGCACCGAATCAGAGGCCAGCCTGAGTCATGGAGCAGCTGCGAAGACCTCTCCGCAGACCCATAGCTTGCAAATCATCTCTGCTGGGGCACGGGCGGACCAGGCCAGTTCTTCATCTTAGTGCTTTTTGGGCATTTTGTGGTGTGCCTTTTTAGTTACGACTGCATGAACAAGGCTGCCCTCCAGCCCTGAGAGGACGCTGGCAGCGGCGGGCAGCGCCTCACCGCTGGCCCTGGCGAGAGCAATGGTGAAGCGGGAGTTCCTCCTGCCTGGCGTGGGGGGGCCGGCATCCAGCACTGCGCTGCGGGGGGGACTTGCGGGAGGCGAAGGGCCCCAGGGCTCACACACAGCTATCGGGTGAAATCACAGACCGAGAGATCGGAGATGCAGACAGATTGAAGAAAAACTGTTGAAAACAGATTGTTAGTCAGCTTTATGGATCTCAGCGAAGGACATGTTTTTCTTACTGGAAGAGAGCCATGGTGTAGAAATAGACTGAAATCAAGAAGGAGGGCTGCAGCCGTAGCTTGGGCTGTATATTTAAACATTTTTGCTGTCAGACCATCTGGGCCTGGAGCTAAATTTACCTACAAATCATTTTTGATGTTTCTACTTCTTGAAAGGTGAAAGGTGCACTTGACACTTTATGCCAGGAGGAAAAGCAAAATAAATGTCCTGGGTCAGATTTTCCCAGTGTCAGACCTGTGTGTGGTTTTGGATGCCTAATCTGTCTGCAACACCTGACTTAAAGCCCAGGCTGGGTGCTCTGCGCACACAGAGCCCCCCCACAGCCAGCACTAAATCTTGACTTGCATTCCTGCTCCTGGTAACTCCGTACCGTGATTAGCAATGCAAATGCACTCACATCTTTTTCTGCTTTTATGCTGTTACTGATTTCTTTTTTGAACCATGGCTAAAGCAAGACTGTTTCTGCAATGAAAATACTTACAGAGGATCCAGAAAGTCTAGTTTCTGACTCAGCTCAGTCAAATTTTCTTGGTGACTCCTGTGCACCTGGATCCCAGGAGAAAGCCTCAAACCCAGGTGACGTCTGGCAGTCCCCTAGACATCAGGGAAAATTTGGTGTGGGCGTCTGACACCCCACGGGGAGCACACAAGATGGGGACTGACAGATGCTGGGTGAGAAAGATGCGTCTTGCAACTCTGCAACTTTTGCAACCTTCCCCCACAAAATGAGGCACCTGTGTTGGCCACTGCTGTGAAAAAAAGAGTCCACTGCCCCAAATGTTAGGTGCCTGAGTCTTTCCTTTGGGGACTGATTACTTCTTTGATAGGAAAAGGGATGAGGATGGCTGTACCTGCAAAAGCCGTTCAGGATTTAGAAGTCCCCAGCTCTTGGGGGGTGCCCCAACACCTATGCTGGATCATTGAGTGTTCAGCAAGACCCATAGGGCTCAGGGTAAACTTATCTCTCATCCTCTGCCTGTGTTGTTTCTCCTCCTAAGGTAATTTTCCCACTTAAATGGTTTTGTGCAAATGGTTTCTTCAGTTTTCTTTAGAGAAACGTGTGAAAGTATCTATTGGACAATTACATCCTAGAGTTGGTTTTTTTCTGATCTTAAAACAAGAGCCTTTGTTAGTCTCCAATTACTGCCTGTCAACTTGGGAGAGACTAAAAGTAATTATATTTGGGGATTAGAGAAATTAAGTCTCAAGAGATATGGGGCCTTTCAGCTTTTTAATGCTGTTGATTGCATCTTTCTGTTCTGTGTGCCATAAAAGTAATAAAATTTAAGTATTTTATAGAAGTGATCTGTGATGGGTGATGGTATGGAACTGATCCAGTGGTTCAGTTTATCTATGATTTTAAAATCCCCACAAGGAAAGTCTTAAATGCTTCCATCCATCCCACACTATGTATATATCATCTTGATCAGAAAGACTTTCTTGGTAATAAAGCTCCTCTATACAGCTAGTTGTGAGTGTGTTGCCTTCAGAGGGCTTCTTTTTAATGGATAGCACAGAAGACTCTTCCAAGGCCAAAATACATGAATAAGATTTATTAATCCCTGTAGCCCCTGTCACTCACAATAATGCTAATAATCCATACATCATGTCTAACATCCCATGTAACAAATGCATCTCTGGAAGACGAACAATAAATCCCACGTGCACACCGCTCCCTCCTTCTCCACCTTGATGAGGAAGCCCCATATTTGGTACAGCTCTTTCCAGCTACCCTGGTTCCTTCTTGCTTCCCGTACTGGAGGGGGGCTGACACTGCCCCAGTCCTTCCCAGGCTACCCCTCCTCCGAAGCCATCAGTATTTGTCACTGTATTTGCAGTCAGGGTAGCGGTAGGCAAAACGAGAGTCGCAAGACCGCAAAGGTTTCAGGAGCTCTGCCAGCTTTGCAACCGCCTCACTGACGCCCTGGTCATCGGCAAGGCCATTGGCGCAGTGCTGCAGGAAGCCGTCTATTTTCTCCTGCACGGGTTGCAGGAATTTCCCCTTCAGGAGCTTAGGCAACAGCTCTCGACACACCATGACGAGGCTGTGCTTCTCTCTGATGGAGTTACAGGACACGAATGCAGACTGGCAGTCCACAGTCAAACAGCTAAATATATCTTTATACTCCTGCTGGCCGTCAATCAGCTGGCTCCCTATTAGAGACAATTAAACTAGTTATTAGAAGCACTGTAATGAAATCTTGGATAATCACATATGTCTGTACCTGTGCATTAACATGGGCTTTGTTACTATCTAAAGGATATAGCTATCTTTCACCACAAAATACTCTGTGCTGTAGCTGTATACGGGCCAATTTTCTCATTCCAGAAATATGTATATTTTTCTGAATGACAGAGCTCTGCAGAACTGCCTGACAGAGGAAATGGAGAGGAGTCTGTGGAGTCAAACTGCTGCAAAAAAACTGAGAAGAACTAGAGCACTAACCTAAAACATGGAATTCCTACAAAAACTACCACAAATAACCAAACCCATAATTTTTCCATGTTACCCAAAATCATTAAATTGCAACAACAGCTCATCTAGCTGGAGTCAAGTCAACAGCAATAGCTTTTGGGACAAGAAATAGAAACCCAGTGGAAAATTCTCTGACAGCTGCTTCTGAATATTTGAGATCTAGTCAGCTGAACCTGTGAACTGAGCAAAGGCCTTTTGAAATTTTGAACATTCAAAATTACATTGTTAAATTATTGGAGGAATAGTCTTTGACTAGCTCTACTTCTAGGAGTAGACCAATGTAACCTGTGAAAAGGGAACAGTAACTCTTGACTTTATGTAAAAATGACAAAAGGGGGATTTTGTTGTTATAATAGTGACGAATATTACTTAATGTGATATATGCACCTAAAAGGAGTCTGATTTGACCCAATACTTAAAACAAATTAAGTTATGATATTTCTACTTGCAAATATTGACATTTGTGTGGCAAAATTTTTAAAAGAGGTGATTTAGGAAGATTTCAAATGAGAGCGTTCAACATTGTGCATGCTGAATGCTGCTACCAGCCACAGAGGGGGCTGGGCAGGACCTAAGTGCCCGTGGTTGGTCACCAAACCACTGACTGCACAGACAAAACCCCTGTCACCTTTCCAACTCAGAGCCATGATGGCAGGAGCTGCTGATGCTTTTGCTGTCGGTAAATCTCTCCGTGAACTTTTCATTATTTAATTTAGCAAGCAATGTTTGGTTGATTAAAAAAAAATCAGCAGCAGAGCTGAGCGTAGCAGGTGAAAGATTTGTTTCCCCTGTCTCGCTGAGCCCTCCTGCGACAGATGCGCAGCCATGGAGCCTGCTGAGTACCTTCCTCCTTGTCGATGATCCCCAGCATGCTGGCATCCCGGATGAACAGATGCCCGTTGCTAAACACGCCGAAGGTGCCAGCGTCCACGTGGGTGAAGTAGAAGAAATAGTTGAGGTCGTTGGTGCCCATGGAGCGGAGGACGGCGAGGAGCTGGAGGGCCAGGTCAGCGGCCACCTCAGGGGCTGCGCCGTAGAAGTCACGCAGGGGCCGGGTGCTGGCGCTGACTACCAGCCGCCCGCAGGAGCCCAGGTACCGCGGGAAGGGCCATCCCTCCACATCGGGGAAGATCTGACGAGGAGAGCAGGAACGGGAGGATCGCCCCTGCCCTCTGGCCACTGCCCTCTGCCCATGACCCACCTCCCTCCCAGAGGACTTTCAAGTGCCCTGGCTGGTTTCAAGCGTCAACGCTGGTGTTGTGTTTTGCTTTCCAAAGCAGCTCGCCACCCTTCCTCACCCCAGCCTGCCCCAGCCCTCCTGGAGTAGCTATGCTGCTTTTTTTTTTCCCCTCCTCCTCTTTTTAATTAATGAAGAAGAATCTGATATTTCAAGACTTATTCCATGAGGGGGACTAACCGGAAAGTCCAAGATAATAATAGATTTCAAATTCATGAAAATTTCAGGCACAGAAGAGCTAATTTTAGGTATCTTTATGGAGCCTTTGATGGGTCCCTCATGAGCACGGTATAGCTGAAGTCACGACTTGGAGGTGATGTGGGGCTAAAGCAGTTTTCACTAACTTGTAAGAACTGCCTGGCTGTTTTGTAAGAGACTTTGTAGTCTCATGGACAGAAATGCTGGGTATTTGCTACAGTGGGGACACCTGGGCTGGCCTCCCTGCATGACTGCAGCTCGTGCTAGCAGCGCAGTTATCCCAGGTGGAAACCAAACCGCATAACTGCTGAGCCGTGCCAACGCAAAGCTTTCTGCCATTTGCTTTGTAACTTGTCTGTCTCCCAGCACCCGTAGGCCCTGCCGAGGAGGGACTATGAATTTGTCCAGTGTCATGTTTAAGGTTGTTTCTCCCTTCTGCTGTGAAGGCATTTTAGACACCAACATAAAATCAAGCCATTTCTCTTCAGCATATTTTTCTCACCTCTTTAGGCTGCATTCCCATATCTTTACAGTGCTGACAGCCACAGCCTCGTGCCCCAGTGAGCCATGGCCAGGATGCCTGAATGACCCCCGGGTGACTCCCCAGATCAAAAGCACCATTCCCTGTCCCTGAGATCAGGCAGAGCCCAGTGCACTGCTGAGGGCAGCAGTGGCCTGGGGCAGGAGATATAGATGCTGTTGCTGCCTTTCTTCTTCATGGTATCTCAAAGGGTTGCAGGGAATGACAATGAGGACTAAAGGTGGGGTGGTGGGGAAAGATGAGGATACTCCCTTGGAGACACACGTAAGGAAAGAGCAAAGCCACATGCCAGACGTGCCAGCAAGGGACCAGGGAGGGCCCCAGGCCCCACAGTTCTCTGCCTTCAAACTCAGATCTCAGCTCTATTTGGGATTCCACCAAACACCTCTGCAAAGTTACACTTTGCTATGGAGCTAGTTATCAGCAGCATGCAAATGGGAAAAACAACACTGGCATGTGGAGTCTGGGAAATAGTGCTCCCCAAGTCCATGATCAACCTCAATGCTGTGTCTTGGTCCTCCCATGCTAAAGCACGCTCTTTCTCTTTTATAAACAGGTGGAGATTTTAAGTAATATATTAGCCATGCAAACATAGCACTGTGAAGTATTGGGGCTGTGTAAAACCTTGGCTTTCACAGTGCACTAGTGCAATAACCTGTTTGAGTTCTGATTTATTTAAGGGGCTGGGCATCCATATCTCTCCACAACTTCAGAGGCTGATGCAAGGAGCACCACAGGATCAGCAGCCAATCTACCTGGCTTCAGCCGTCCAACCCCATAGAAGAAATTCACTTTATGCAGGCTAGGGAGCTTGCCAAAGGCCAGGGCTGGGACTCCTCTGCAGCTAGGGGTGGGCAAGTCACATGCAAGGGTTTGCTCGAAGGGGCTGTGGGGTGGCGTTTCAAGCCAGGGTGAGGTGGTACGTACCTGTAACAAGATGGGGTGTGAATTCACTGACAGCGTGTACAGGAGGCGCAGTTTGTCCCGGTCGGTGAGGTGGTCCATGTAGATGCTGCCAGCGTCTGGCACTTCAGCGTAGCGCCGCACTATCCTGTCCAGGAGACGCTGGGACGGGCAGCGCAGCATTGGGCTAGACAGGCCCTGGCAAGAGGGGAAAACACAACAAAGATGTTGATTTTCCAGCCTGAGAATAGCCATGTGCTTGGCCCATGCTGGGGTACAGGCACCTCTGTGCTCTGCCCACCTGCAGCACAGCTGCTGATGGGTACGGACACACAAGGGTATCTCTACAGCAAACCCTTCCTAGGAAAAAAACCCCACGCCATCCAAAAATGCCTGTTCGCAGCTCAGGTTTCCAAAATGGCACCCTGGCTTTGCAGCACAGCAACAGAGGCTGCAAACCTCATTTTCTCCCAAATGCACAGCACAGTGTTGCTCCGTGCTGGTGGACCTCCTCCCTCTGCCCAGAGTTTCCAGCCTTGGCAGCCTGGCTCACTGGTGGAGGCCTCCCTGTCATTAAGCCAGTGAGTCACTTCCCTCGTTAAATAATGTCTTCGGATTGCTTCGCTATTTGCTTAGCCTGTGAGCAGCTTTCTTGGAAATACTATTTGCTAAGGTCAGTAAACATGCTTTAAAAGTGTAAATAAACACTGTATGTAGGTACAAGCACAGGATATGTTCTCTCTCTAATAAACTTGTGCATTAACTATCAAAAACCAAATACGAATAGCCTGTGCATATTTTTTTATAAATACCAGTGACAAATAGAGAACTGTTGGGCTAATGGATTTGGAGGTTTGGCTTGTAAAATTGCAATAAACAATCTATGGCTGGGATAAATGGCATAGAAATTTATACCTTCATAGTAAAAAAAAAAACCACCTTTGTTTTGAAGTCAGTCTTCCTTAACAGCCAAGGAGAATGGACGTACGGGGAGGTGCACATAGCAGCACGGAAATGCTGCCCTGACATGCCTCTGTTGGGGAAGGGAATCAGGTTTTTGCTAAGTCTTTTTCTTCCAAATAAGACGAGTAGCCAAATTCACTCTTTTGGATTTGCTTTCTAATTTGATGGCTGGGGGACATGCTTCAGAAGAAAGGCCACTGGAGCTCACATTGCTCCCTGCCATTCTTCACGCTGAGAGCAAAGATTTGACTCAGGATCTCCTCAAGTCATTTGGTAACTCTGAGGTAGGTCTCTCTCAGCCCTTCCTGCACGAGCTGTTCATTTGGCATAAAACACTTAATTACCCAGCCACGACAAAGAAATGAAGTAACAAGGAAAGGAGGAGTGTGCCGCACTCCTGGTTGGAGGTGGAAAGGGGGGACTGGACCTCCCACATCCCCTCCTTTGCCTCCGTGCTGGCCTCAGTGAGGTCCCAACCACTCCATCCTTGGCTATTGGTTCCATGAGACAAGTCCTGAATGCCAACAGCTGGTCAAAACTACCTGAAAAACTCAACCACAACTGGAGCTTTGTTCCACAACAGCTGAAGAACCATTATTTTCTTCAAAAGAATGAAACATTTGTCAAAAAGAATTCTCCCCAGTGCTAGTTACAAGTATTCATACACTCCTCTCTTCTGGTGTAGTATTATCAAGGAAATATATTTTCAACTAATTATCTGAAAGCATAAAAGGAGGGAGGGGGAAGGGATGGTTAAGGTTTTCTGTCTCGCAGCACTTGCAGGCATGTTGTAGCTGACTCTGTCACTTTCCCTTTGGAGGAGAAGTGAGAAAAACTGAGTAGAACAGAGCCCTCTTAAAGAAGAGAGAAACGGAGGAGAAAGTCTCTTACAGCTCGGTGTGTATGCAAATATTTGCAGCCAAAGTTAGAAACCCTTGCTGCCTCCAGGAGTTTGCAATGCAAAAGCTGAGACCCTTAAGAGTATACAGTAGGAACAGAAATCACGGTGGCAGAGAATGCATGAAAGTTGTAATTAGGAATTTTTCCAAGGTCAGAGCTCACCCTGTTAACACAGACACGGACATGTGCTGCACGTGGTGCTCATTTCCCAAGGAACTGTTTCAGGCGTACCAGCGGTGGTGCGGGAGCAGAGGAGCAGGGCTGGGTGCTGCCACATTTATATCAACCGTCAGTGCAGCTTCCTACGATTCAGTGAAGCCCCGATCCACCAAAGCTGGACAGCGGGGCCAGAGCTATTCGAATGCATAATGTTCAGCACCTGCTCAAGTGTTTCTGCACAGTGGGGCATCCCCTTGCAGCTGAAGGATGGAAACATCCCTACAGCAGAAAAGGAGCTGAAGCTGTAAAACTATCAGACAAAAAAATGTCGACGGAAGAAAAATCTGAAGAACATATACTTGAAACATTGGAGATACTGATCTGTCTGAGAGTGTCTTAAGTCCCTTGCGGCATGACTTGCCAGGCAGCATGATGTCTTGTTTGTGATTGATATGTAAACCTTCTTATTTACATTGATTAATTTCCCACATTTTTATTCCTGATAATGAGTAATTCCTGCAATGGCTACCTACACTCAGCTGTGAATTTTTTTCTCCTACTGCCCACTATGTGATGTGTCTCAAATACCCATGTATGCATACGTGTATGTATCCAGTGCGGGCGCACCCAGATTTCACTCTGATGTAAAGATGACCTCTGGAAGACAACTTTTCCTCATTCTGCTTTCTCTTCAGCCAGCCTGAGGAGGGACAGCACAGATCAGGAGCACTGCTGCCTCCTGCCCCACTCACTGCCTCCTGGGTGCAGCTTCACCAAACGACCAACTTTGGGGTGGGATTTCCAGGAGGAAACATTCGGATATAGGTGTCCAAGTACCTGCAGCTCCTGGCTGTTTGAATCCAAGGGTTTTGTTCACTCCCAAAAGACAGATACTGAGGACATCCTGTGAAGCTACAGGGCTCGTCCCCACCGCAGGACCCGCAGCCATCGTCCTCCTCCAGCAGGGGATCAGGCGTGGTTGGTGCCAACAGGTTACCGACGCACGTCTCTGATGGTGAGGTGCAGGGTCAAAGAGGCGGCAGGTCTGGGAGGTGGCTCTGGGGGCTGTGTAACGCCCATCCTTCCCTACAACGGACCAGCTGCCGGATCAGCGATCTGCTGCCTGTGTGCTGTGAGCAAGGTGATGCGTACTGCGCAGATAACCATGGTGTTGGTCAATAGTTTCAAACAGTACATTCTAGAGAGGGGCTGAAAATGGCTGGCTTTTCACCTCAGTGCTGCTTTCGTCTGTCTGCCTTCAGCATTTCCCTGGCTGTGCTTTGTAGGCAGGGCTGTAAATTTGCCCTGCAGGCGATTTGTGCTGAAACTAACCCATTTTTTTTGTTGTTGTTCTTCCCCTTGAACAGAAAAAGCACGCAGCACGGTTTGAGGTGATGAGCTTCTGGGTGAAGCAGTGGGTGGCTGGGGCTACTGCACAGGCTGAGCCCCAGCTAAATCCTGCTCATCTCCCAGGCGGGCTGGATTTTAACACTGAAGACTTTGCTGCATCCAATAAAGATTTTCATTGTGGCGGGTGAAATAATCACTGTGGCAGGCAGCCCAGCTGATAGGTGGGTCAGGCAGGGCAGGCAGTGTAAAGTGAAAAAACATTACTTCATGGTCTGTCATTTCGATTCAAGCACGTTATGGTTTGCCGTAATTCTCTGCTTTATAAGACAAAAATTACCTGAGTCCATTAGCTTTTCTTGGCACTGCTATATAGGCAAAACTGTGGGGAGGGAAGTAGAGACACCTCTGGGTGACTGTGTGTCTGTGAAACAGGGAGGGCATCATGTCGAGCATCAACGGTGGTGTGGTGTACTGTGCTGTTATCACCTCGGAAAAGATGAGGGGAAATGAAGGCCAGAAGAGCAGAGCTGACGGTAAGTATTTGCAGTGACATAAGAAACCCCCCTCTGACGGCTTGTGCCAGGTTACCAACATGGTCTGCGCAGCAAACGCCGCAGAGGGGCAGCAGCGCTGGGCTGGGGTGCAGGCAGAGGCACTCCTCCAGCTTTGGGTTGGCTCTGAGGAGGGCAGGTGGGGTGGGCAGAAAGGAAGGGGATCCCCAGCTCTGCAGGGCTGGATGGCTTGGGTGGTCACCTTGCAACCTGTGGTGGCCCACACAAGAGGGTTAGGGGGAGGTCTCACCTACAAACTCACACACACTGTATGACTGAAATGTTGTTGGCACAGATGTTTTTCAATTCAGACCACTGTGAGACCAGCAGCCATTTTGTAGAGCACAAGCCCGATCTTAAATAGTGATTGCTGCCAAAATTTGGAGGTGGGGTGGGTAGGACCCAGGGCTTCTGAATCGCTGTGCTCCTCTGTGTATTCAAGCCTACATGCTGTTAGAAGGGATTTATATCCTGGTTTAGGTTTCCCTGCTTGATTTACAGAACCAAAGAACCATGAAAACATGAGCGATGCAATCCTGAGGCTGGTGTCCCAAAGTCTGGGGCTCCCTGCAGCCTCCTGTGCCCTCTCTTCATCTAAAAAACTGCAGGGGTTCCTGAAGTGTCCCAGGGAGTTTGTCCCTGGGCATGTCCCCCCAGGCTGGCCCCTGAAACTCACTTTAGAGGTGCCCTGGAGCCAGGATCAGATCAGCTTCCCACTGCTGCATGGGGAAATTCAAGCGCCTGGGAGAAACTGGATAGGTGCAAGGCCCGGGTGCCCCAGCCAGAGTCTCCACATGGTGCTGCGTGTGCATGTGTGCGCGTGCATGCGTGTGTACATCTGTATATGCATGTGTGCATGCAAGCCAGCCAGCTCAGCCAGGGGTTCAGTTTCAGAGAGGACGGGGTAGGGAAAGCTGTAGAGCACATCAAGAGCCTTTTAAGGAGAAGGATTTGTGCTCAGCTAATGATTTAACTTTACAGCAGATGTGAGAAACCACAGAGCTACATTTCCCTGGTTACTTTTTCACCCAGTTCAGCAAATGGAAGTTTTAAGCTCTTGACTCCTTCCCTTTCACATAGCACTGCTGTGGGGGGAAGCACAGTTTTGCATGAACCCCTTGGACACTGCTGTGAGGCAGGAGGGCACCTGGCACCCCAGTTTGCCCTCTCACAGCCCAGCAGAACCCCTGCAGTACTGCCTTGGAGGACAGCGGTGCCTGGCAGGTGCCTGCGAAGTTGCTGCCTGCCACCCTGGGAGGAGACGTCCCTGGCCCACAGCCCACGAGCTCGGACAAAGGATGCTCTCAGTGGAAGTGTACAAATATACCCCCTCTCCCGAGGTTACTAGACAAAGTACAACATAGCTTTGCTCCAAAAAGTATTTCCCAGTCCAGCATGTGTCATCCTGCACCTCACCCCCTGGGACAGTGCTGGCGTCAGCACGACATGCTGTGTGGGACTCGGTGATTTCAGTGAGTCTTTGTGTAGCTCAGGCACCAGATGTGGCGGTGCTGCTGCTGCTGCTGCAGCATGGGGTCTCCTGCTCTCCCTCCTCAGGTGTGTGGCTCCATGGGGTAACAGAAACAGAAAAACTAAAGCAGCATATATTTAGCACTCAGCAAAGCCGAGTGGATGCGGCAGCATGCAGGCAGGAGGAAGCAGTTGCCTTTAGAGAAAAAAGAAAAAAAAAGTCCCCTTTTCACAGCCACTTCTCTCTTGGAAGGTGGGAGAAGTGCTGAAATAATCCTTCTTTGCCTCTCAGGGTCTTGTTTAGAGTGTATCCAGGCTCCACCCTGGCCCCTGCCCCTTGCCAGTGGATATCGCAATGCTTTACTGTTGTTTGGATGGGGTAGGGGAGATGCATGTGCATTTGAGGAGGGGACTTCAGCTCTCACATGCAAGCCAGCAGCTGCAAAACACGCTGGTGTGCCCAGTGGCTGTCCCTGTCTGCCCACGGCATCCCTCAGCACAGGCAGTGCTCAGCCACCAGCTCTCCTCTGGAGCCTGCCTGCTCTGCCCCTCTGGCCCTGCCTGCGTGTCTGACCCCCTGTGCCACAGACGTCGGTCTGCCTGGCGGCAGCGACCCCCTCCCCGACGTGCCTGTCCTGGCTTCACCTGTGACACCGCAGGACTGCGACAGAAAGGGCGGCACGGTTCTTCGTGCCTGAGATCATTTGCTATAGACAGCAGTCGGATGAGGAGTCAAGGCTCTGGCTCCAACCGCCTGTGCTGCTCGCCCTGCCGGCCACAAGCAGAGTTGTCCAAGCTGCCCCGGTCCCCGAGCTGGAGCAAAATCACTTTCAAGGCACAGGCTGCCCTTTTGGGTACGGCTTGGGGGTGGGGGGGAGGGGGAGGGGTAAGAAAAAATGGCACTGAGATGCGATGGTGGGAAGCTGGAAGAAATCTGGCAGAAATATCCCCACCTGAGCTGTCACCGCGTTTGTGTGCATTGCCCCGTGGTTCCTCTGTGCCAGAAGCCAGCAGGCACTCTTCAGCCTTGGCCTGCACGGGGAGGCGGGAGCCAGTGCCCACCTTCCCGGGCCCCAGCCCCAGCCCCAGGTCCGGGCCCCTGTCCCACAGCGTTACCTATGGCTGGAGGAGGGTTAGCCCTGGGCCTTGGGCGCTCCTCTTCCTGCTGGGGCTTCATTTTGCCTCCCCCTCATGGCGCATGGGCTCAGACAGGGCTGCCCCCTCTCCACCAGCCAGGGCAGGCGGGACAGGGCTGGCCATTGCCCAAACTCACCCTCTACCTGGCAAGTCACAGCCATGTCTCCTTCCGACTCTTTTTTCCCGCCCAAAACCATGTCACCCCGTTGGGGCTCTCTCTCCCCACACCGTTCCCCCCCGCACTGGTGTGGGGCACGGACCTGGACGAGGTCGGGGGTGAGGCGCTTGGCCCGCAGCCACTTCTGGAAGCGGTGCGTGCGGCGCAGGGCGCGCTCCAGGCTGCAGGTTTTCGTCTTCAGCAGGGAGGTGCAGATGCGCTTGTCGGCCCGGTCGTGCTGGTACTTGGTGGTCAGCCGGGTGATGTCGACCAGCCGCCAGCTCTTGGCATCATCGGTGTAGTTGCCCGAGTAGCTGAGCAGGTAGCTGGGGGGCAGCTTTAAATGAGAAGAAAGCCAGGTGTCAAACCTGCCAAACCAAAACGAGAGCCCCACGGAGAGCGGGTTAACAAGCCACACGGACACCCACACAGCGCCAGCGCCGCCACAGCTGCTCCGCCGCACGCCAGCCCCAGGGACTGTCTGCCATCGCGCGGCAAAGGCCGAGCAGCCATGGGCGGGCGGCCCTGAGCGCCGGGGTGAGGCAAGCCGGCCGAAGCTGTTGGCCGAGGAAACATGCTTTGGAAAAAAAGGCTGTCTCTGCTTCCTGCTTAAACCAGCCCTTGTCATGAACAGTGCCATGGGGTGGGGGGGTGACACGCCCAGACAGGGTCGTGTGGCGCTTGTAGGGAGAGGAAGAGAAAGGAGAGGGCTGCAGGGTCTGGGTTCACAGGAAATCCCTGGAGTTCTTAAATGTCCTTAATCCTGGAGAAAGGGGCCCAAAAAGGAGTACTTGACACTTTAAAGGACACTGCAGAACAAAACCTCCTGACAATAAATGTATTTGGGAATACCAAAATGACCTTTTATTTTGAGGTGGTGGCCTTACTCGGTACTGGGGTCGATGGATGCCCCCCAGTGACACTGGCTGTATTTCAGCAGCCGGGATGAGTGACCTCCCCAGGCAGTGGCAGAATTTGGGGTGCGATGGGGGGGTGGGGGATGCGTGCCCTGGGCGTGTGGCACCACTGTAGCCATGGAGATCTTGCACTAATTTGCTCCCCCTACACAGGCACAGGAGGGGAGCATATGGGCCGGGTAATTAGGCTGTGACGATTTTTTTTTTTTTGTTTCAGCAGCCCCCTCAGCCCTGCCCACACACGCATCACACATGCAGGAGCTGAGGAGTGCGGCGCCTGTTTTGTAAGTATGTCTGTAGCCTGCTCTTGGAAAGCGCCTGAACTCTGACCTTTGGTTTGGCCAACGTCATGCATTCCCTGCCTCGAAAACCTCCTGCCCTAACTAACCTCCTTGCCCGAGTGCATAAGAAAGCGCATCCTAATTTAATCTCACCATAAATTAAAGTTGATAGCTCAGAAGTGAAATAGGAGAGGCAAGAGGTTCCCTGCAGGATCAGCAAGCTGGAGTTAGATGAAAAGATACTAAACCCGAAAGCTGAAGCTGATCTTTTCCTTTTGACTTCCAGCACAGAGAGATTTGGGGGGGATTAATTTCCTCTGATTTCAGGCAAATAACTGACTTGGTGATGCTAGCCAGCCTCCATGATCAGAGACCGACCGTCATCCTCCACACAACCCCTCTTGAAGGCAGCGCCTCGCTTCCTCACCATGCACCCTGTGCAGCTTGGCTCCGGGTCAAGCATGGGTGCCCAGGGAAGGGAAAGCCTGTCTCCCCAGGACGCTGGTCCTTGCCCTGCTTTGGCTTTTGGCTTTAGCCACATGCCTCTTTCAAAAGATTTGCCGCAGAGATGCAGGTTGGCCAGAAGCAGAGGAGCCGGACCCCTTGCGTGAGCAGGTTCAGGCATTTCAGTCATTTGGGCGTTTTGCCCGATATGAACTTGAAGCTTCCCTGTGATTAGGGCATCTGACATGTAAATAAATGCTTTGTTTATTTTGGGGTTTTTGTTTTGTTTTGGTTTGGTTGGTTGGTTTTGAGCTAGGACTAAAGAGCAGAGAATAGTTGCTATGCCTCACTGTGATTTGTTGTGCATCACTACCCCTCCCAGTGCCTCATCTGCAAAGCAGCCCCAGTGTGCCCGGCACGTACAGGGAAGAGGTGGCTATGGGCTGGGTTTCTTTCTTTCTTTCTTTCTTTCTTTCTTTCTTTCTTTCTTTCTTTCTTTCTTTCTTTCTTTCTTTCTTTCTTTCTTTCTTAAGTTAAGCATAAATATGCCTTGTGATTTGGCTCAAGCATACGTGTTCAGGGGAGCTCACATCAGGCACACATCAGGAAAGCGCCTCCTCCTGCATGCAAGCAGCGCGTGGATGTGTGAAATCCACAGCTGAGCATTAATTTGAACACGGATGGAATGATTTCCTCTTCAGAGCTCCCGGGGGAGAGCCACGCGGGCCTGGGAACCCAGCATGGGCCGCAGCAGTTCTGTATTTGGCATCATTTCTGGTCAGCATAGCACTGGCCTGGCACACTTGCTAGATACTTTCAAGATTCATCATCAAGTTGTGCTGTAACAATAATTCACTCTCGTATGAGGCCTTTTAGCTAAGGGCCTGAATGTGCTTTAATTAAGACTTTCTGTAAGATCTGTGTGAATAGTTGAGTCACAGATTACAGATTTTAGATCAACCCAGAACTTAACATTGAAGAAAATCAAACGGTTTTTCTTTTTTCCTGGATGAACTGAAGTATTCTGTTTCAGCCAAAATAATTTCGCTTGCATTTGGAGTTTTATATTTTTTCAGAAGATGAAAACTAAGTAAGTTAAGTCTTAAAACCAAAAATAATGAAATGCCATATAAAAACCCATCAAATTGAAGCATTCCAGCTTTTTCAGACTTCCTTCCCATTACTTTTGGCCAAAGCTCATCACCAGTGTTGGCACAAGTGTGCAAATAGTTTTGGTCAGCTCAGTTTCGCAGTGTTTTGAAAATCTATTATTTTATGAAAACTTTTCCTGCCCTCTGCTCTCAGGACGGTAGGCAGGGTTTGCTATTCTCATTTACAGATGGATAAAGTTGGGCAAAGATAAGGGAAGTAAAGAACATTAGAGCACAAGATGAGTCACCAGCCGTTCTGGGAACAAAACCCACATCTTCTTATTCGTTATTCGAGTGTGAATGCATGTCACAGCTCCCGGAAATGATGAAGAATTAATGAAGCATGTTCTAATGAGGATTAACACAGAGAAGCGCCAAGTGCCATCCACCTCTGTGAACATGTGAAAAGGTACAGGGGGGTGGATCAAAGAGCGTAAGTGCCACTGAAATTTCCTCCTTTTAACCTTCCACTTGCCAAAAAATTCTGGCTGTTCAAGAAATCAAGTGGGAGAACAAGTTTAACCCCTGCAAAAAAAAAAAAAAAAGAAAAAAAAAAGCCTGAAGCTGACTGACTGCTCAGGAGAGCATTTTTATAAGTTACCCTTTCCAAAGCACTCAGAGCAGAACTGTATGTTACCACTTACTGTGTGCCGCACTGCTTGTGGGAAGCTGACTGTGGGCTCGCAGGAGAGAAAAAAAAGCTCTCTGGTTTAGGAAGCCCCTCTACCTTCCTTGAGGCAGAAGCTTCGTCCTCTCACGTGTTTGTGGCTCTTCACTCCTGGGCCCCGCTCGGACCCTCTGCGTACCCGCACCCCTTTCCTGTTGTTTCCCAGAGGAAAGCCAGCGTGGGGGCCTCCTGCTTTTACTCATGTAGCACCTCTTTCCTGCGCCCCGGTGCAGCATGCAGCTGGCCACCGGCCAGCCGGAGGCAGTTGCTTGCTGCAGAAGGCTACTGCTATTTTCGGCAGGGCTGAAGGAAGCTGCACAGCCCCAATCTCCCCAGCAGCTAAGCGGGAGTAACTGAAAGAGTGCACCTGCGACATGATGCACACGCAGAAGCTGCTTTGTACCCAGCGACAGGTCCCTAAAAACCCTGCAAAGGGGCTGCAGCAGGTTGGGGCATGGGGTAGAAGCCAGCTGCCACGCTGCCCTGCTGCAGAGAATAAAATGTAGGGCAGCCTGTACCCCGAACGCACCCCCAGCCCCTGCGGATCCACAACAACCTCTGTCAGCCAGCCGAACATGCTAATTGCAAATCCATCCTGCTTTTTGGGACAGGAGCCCAGGATGGGCTGGGAGAAACCCAGCACTGCTGGCCTGGCCCTTCTTAGTGCCGCTGTGCCTTACTTTCTGCATGCCCCGCTGTCATCCTGGGCGCAAGCCGGGGCAGACGGAAAGCCGAGAGAGCTGGGATCCCTGGTGCACCACAGTGAGGGGTGCTCTGGCGGAGCACAGCCACAAGCTGCCTTCTTCCCATGGCAGCGAGGGAAGGATGGATGTTCGATATTACAAGTCCATCCCGGACAAACCGTTACAGTTTTACTATGCTACATTTTATAGGATAGTTTAAGATAAAAATGGTGATTTGTCCAATATTGTACTACTTACATTATAGCATTAAAAATACAATTTTACTATAATCATTTCTTCTCCCCCAGGCTTTTATATCTATAAAAGAAAGTGCATATGGCTCTATAAATCATATCAGACCCAATAAACCCTTCTTCCGCCAAGCACTGCCTTTAACTTTCTCCTCAAATACACTGGCAACATTTTCCCTGCTGTCGTCAGACACACTCTGCTTTTAAGCCTAAAACTGATTGGATCGGTCTGACAGCCACTTGAGCAGCATATGTCTCATTGACTTTGAGGCAGATGCAATTTCTGCCTCTGCCTTCAAGTTCTTGCAGAAACCTCCCAAACGCGTACTAATAACTTATCCCCGTCTGTTTTCGAGCACGCAGGTAACCTGATGTGCAAAAGTCCTCGTGCCTCAGGCAGGTTTAGATCACTTTTGATCTTAGTTAATACGCATGTGAAATTCCGCACATTTGTGTTGTTGCACCTGGTACAAAATTATGTAGCATATTTATGTTTGTAGTTAACATAGTCGCTTGGGAGCATACAAAGCTAAACCCCCTTTGCCTTTACTCAGTTGCTGATAATAAAATACTTCCAGCACATCTAAACAAACTAATTTCTTCCTTCCCTCTTCCCTTCCCCCATCCCTCTTGAATTGTTTCGGAGCCACTCTCTATGCTGAAAGTTGTGCCTTTTACTCTTGCTTTCAAATTATAAGTCAGGACTGAAGTCTGATCATGTTTGTGTGTCTTTAAAAGAGGCAAAGCGGCAGCTTATAGACATTAATTAAATAAATTACTAGGCGCTGTAATGGCAACCCCCGTGCTAAGTTACTCTTTGCATTGTCTCTCATTAAAGTATTTGGAAATACTAACAGGCAACTTTCAAGTTACTATGCAGAATGCTTTAAAAAGTACTGTGCTGAGTTTCTGACCTTATTTCTTCTTTAAAGAATTTCTTGCAAATGGATGTCCCAATGCAGGCGTTGCATTTATCAAGTCCCAGGAAAGTCCGGCCAAAACTGTAGCTGGGTTTGACGTGAGGCGCAGTCGGAGAAGCTCCTGCTGCTGTGGAAGGATTACAGCTCAGAGCCAAAACCAGGAGCAGCATCAAAGAATCTGCAACTCTGGAGCAAAGGCAACATATCCAGCGCCCCATCTACAGTAGGGAAGGGCTCTGCCTTTTGCCAGTTACCCCTCTCCGCTTTCAGTCTCTTTTTGATGACCTCAGCCTGCAGCGTTGAGCCCTGAAACACGGCAAGACGCTCTGGGTGCAGGAGACCTTGCCGCGGTCCCCATCCTGCCAGCTGGTCACTGGCTCTATCAGCCTGAAATTTGGGTGGGAAAGATATGATGTAGGGTGGGGAGAAGGAAATACATGGAGGATGCAGATAACTTGGGTTGCCATGGTTACCTTTCCTTTACTTGGTGCAGCTGCTTTGGCCCCTGCTGACCCTCCCATCGGCCGACTTGGAAAACAGCACGAAGAAGTGCTCATCTGCGCTTTGTGCAGACAAATGAAGGATATCCTGTTGCTGGAGCAAAGGGCATGTGCGGGACACTTAGTAAAAACTGATTTGGAAGGAATAATAGTGTGGCAGAAACGGACATTTTACCAGCAGCGAGACCCTTGGCATTGCTTTATTCCTGGATTTGTGATGGGCCATTGGTTGACTTCTGGGTTGCTTTCTTGGCTCAGTTTCCCCTTCTCAGAGAAGCACTGAAAAGACTGGCAGGTGGAATCATCGCCGTTTTGTTTCTTGAAAATAGCGTGGTTTAAAAGCAATTGCACTGCAGCGTTTCATGCCGTGGAAAGCAGGATAGCCTGAAGCTTTCCACAACACCCAGCTGACGTAACAGCTCGGCCTCTAAGCTGCTCTTAAAAAATGGGGCTTTTCAGCAAGACTTGCGTGCTTTTGAATACCTTTTCCTGACGGTCCTGGCACTGGAAAGAACCTGGAGAAAGGGACAGGGACTAACGTAGGAGCTTGCCAGGAGTTTTGAACGTGCTTAGAAACTACTGCCGTCCCGCCCAAAAGCTGTTCGCATTAGGCCAAAGACTTGAAAGTTACGGAAACTGCTGGCCACCCATCCTGGCCTGGATGCTGGGCGCAGGACTGCGCCTCTCCCAGGCCCGGAGCGGCTGGGGCGCAGGCACGGGCCCTGGCAGGCTGCTGGAGGCAGCTCCAGGCTGGGAGAGCAGACCTTGGAGGGACGTCCCTTGCTGTACCCTGGTGCCAGACAGTGCAGCACGCAGTGCGCTGCTGCGGCGGCACCAGGCTTTGCTCCTCTCCCGTCCCCAGCTGTCATGTTTTGATTGACATGGGAGGCTCTCCTGGCTGTATCTCACCACGTGAGCAGTGAGGAGCAGACTGAAGCTTTGGAGACTTCTCGTCCCGTCCCGTCCCCCAGCTGGACCACTCACACCATGTGGACAAGCCATTTCTTAGCATATTTTTTAAAGGAAAACCAGGTGCACTGTAGCCATCTGTTATTATCTCCTCCAGCATTTAACCACAGCCTGATGGGACTAAGGGATGCATGAGTCGCAGGGGTGCGTGCTGGGCTCTGCGATCGCCCCTCGCTTTCCAAAGGGGCTGCCAGAGGAGGGCCATCCTAACAGCACAAGGCAGCTCCTTCAAGCACAGACGCTCATTAGTTGTGGCACTTGGGAGATGTGAGCTCTCTCACTGACTCCGTACCCTTGTGGGAGGTTGCTTCACCTCCCAATCCATCCCTACGCACAAAATGGAGATAGTGACATTTTGGGTTTGTCTACAGGGTGCAGACAGACAAGGATAATGAGCCCTGCTAGAGGGATGTAATGAACCCTGCCAGTGCTGTAAAGGAAGGGGCTGTGGTGGTACACCAGCGAGTGCATTCAGCACACAGCTCTGCATTGCGCCGTGTTCACGTTTAGCCTTATACTCCAGTATAAAGCTCTTTGAAATACTCTGGTCGAAAGAGCCATACCAGAGCTAAACACTGGTATGAAATGCTTCCCACATCCAGAAGTTTATCCTTGGCATTTCCTATTGCCGGGATATTTCTCCTTTTCCCTCTGCAGAAATCAGCCCTTCCCACTCTTTCCTGTCAGCAACTCTGCATCGCTGGCCCTGTTCACATTGTTCCCTGCCCAGCTATTCCCCGGATGGTACCAAAACTAAATGCCAGCAATCTGTCTTTATCTTCATTATGTAATATGTAAAATATATATTGTTCTCTTTCTTTAATATCTTAATTGCCTGCCTTCAGTCTTCAATTTTTTCATTTTAAGAGGAGAGACTGGGGCTCTGGGCTGCCTCAGCCTGCACTGCCCCACGGTGACCCATGGAAAGGGGAGGGCTTCAGCCTCTGGGGCTGGGAACTTGGCCTTTCCCTCAGCAAAACCCCTGCTCCAGCACAAAAAGCCGCTACATGGGCAGCAAAATTTCTGTTCTATTAACGATGCCTCAATGGCCATGTTGTTCTTCCACTTTTGCATAGTTTAGGCACGTGTCAAGCCATGTTTATCTTTTACCCTAGGAACATCACGTGTAATTGTGTTTTCTTCCAGTGTATCACACCTGCATCATATGTGAAGTGCTACAAAAGCAACTTTTTATTCAAAGAGTGGGAGCTGGTCCCTCATACCCACCTCAAGCTTGCTGCTGGCATTTGCGCTTGCCCCCAGGGTCTGAGCCCCCTCATTCCCTCAAGCATTTTTGCTCAGGCTGGGCTGTCCCTGAGCATGGATGATGTGCAGAGGAAACACCCAGTCGTGCTCATGGCACTGGAAACAAAGCTTAAAAATGAGTACACATACCTCTGAGCCAGCCTAAAATGGCAGCCTGGAAACTGCAGCTTGCTGTTATGTTGTGAGAGGGGCTGCACTTCTGAAAGCAGCCTCTTTTTTAATAAGGTGCTTCAGCAGGTAACGTCAAATCTGTATTTGTTTGCCTTTCCTTCTGGTAACAGGGCAGGTAGGTATTGAGGTCACGTAGCAAATGGCCAGGTCTGCAGTAGCCTTGTAGATCCTCTGCCTGTGCCAGGGGGGAGTAGCAGGTCAGATTTTCGGGGCACTGATCGCAGTGGGGTCTGCTGAAGCTCAGCACTGCTGATGGGTCGGCCCTAACGGCCCGATGGGACCTTCACAAACCTTGTAACAAGACATGTCTATGCAACACCATTAATTACATGAGGACGTGGAGCCAGTGGCCCTAATGGAAAAGCCTGGTTAGTTTTATAAAAGCTATAATTTCTAAAAATTTCTAATATGGACCAAAATGCACATACTGCCCTATCAAAGCACAGAAAAGCTTTTGGAGCGGTTTCTACCAACAGAGGTGAAAGGGCTGATTTAGCCTCTGTGCCCTGGTCTGTCCTTTCTCCACCTGCCATGAGGGGTGTGGAAATCCACCCGGCAGCAAAGCCCCACTCCTGGCCACAACCCTGCAGGCAGTGGAGCTTCTAGGTCCCAAAAGCCTCCCGTCTCTGCAGACCCCAAGGGCTGTGAGTTTGGAGGGGTATGGCCGCAGTCTCCAAGTGCTCACTGAGGTGGAAGAGGACCTGCCCTCCCCTGCGGCTGGCTGTGGGGGAGAAGAGGGGAGGGCATGCTGATTTTCCCCAGGGCTGAAATGCACCTGTTACTTAACACACCTCCCCATCTCCACCCAATCCAGCTGTTCCCCACTGCCTCCTCCCACCCCAGTGCAACGCCCACCTCTGCCTGAGCAACTCCAGCTGCCCTGGGAGTGGGTTTCACTCCCACGGAGCCGCGCAGCTGCCCTCTCCCCATCTCATCGGTGCTGCTGGCTAGCTCACCCCAAACCAAACGCGATGCCAGCTCCGCGCTTTAGATCTCACTGGGACACTGGGATGGCTTTGCAAAGCAGGAGACCTTTTTTAATTAATTGGTTAATTAGTTATTTTTGGGTAATCACCACTAAATGCTTCAGAAGAGACCAGATGCAGGGGCGCAGAAGGGGCAGTACTGCTGCTCCTCAGCCAACGGTGCCACCAGGGTCCCCTCTGCTACTGACCTGCATCTGCTCACAGGGACCTTGCTGCTTGGGCAACCCAAGCGGCGGGTTTCGAGTGTCACATCACCCATCACCTCATTTTCCTCTACAGCCCAGGCTTACTTCTGCAAAAGAGCCCTCTCAGCAAGTACAGTGTTGCTGAGCAACAGAGTATTGCCTGGTGGGTTGCGGGAGGGCTGCATCTCACTGCCATGCACAGAAAAGAAACAAAATACAGGAAAAATCAAACTTTTTCTGGAAGAGGAGAGGCTACTGTTCTTCCTGAGGTCCTTGGTGGGTCCTGCCTGGGTCTTGCTGCCTGCAGGGCCCAGATAGGACCTTGGCTGCTGTACAGAGTGGCTTCGCAGGACAGGGTGGAAGTCAGCTCAGGGTGTGGTGCAACATGATTATTCTTTATAGTACTTTTCATTAATCGCATCCAAGATAATCATTAAACTATTGCCAAGTAACCAGTACAGACTTGATATTGAGCTGCTTATCACTTCATTCCCAGTTCAGGCTGGATGTGTGAGTTAATAGCTAGGGCGGCTTGACACATTTTCAGTTCTTTCAAAATGAAAAATACATCTTTCTGAATGCTACAAAACTCATACTATTTGGGAGGATGCGATCACTTCCTTTTTCTGTGTTTTTCTCCTGATTGCATGATTATGAAAGAAACATCTGTTTTGAAGCGATCTGCAACAGAAAATTTTTGTTCCAGTTGGATTTGCAATGGACAACTTCGGTTATACACTCTTATTCTCCCCACCCCGCTTCTTTCCCTTTTTCTTCTACTGAAAGATGAAAGAGAAAGAGAGAGGAGGAGAAACAAGCAAGCAAGCAACCCCGCTGCCCAAACTACAAATACAGACAGAAAAAGGGCCCACTGAGGTGTGGGTGGTGCCAAACACCACAGCTGAGCTGGTAGAGCATGTTTGCACTTCAGTTTGCTGTGAGAAGATTTGATGTTTTGTGTGTGTGTGTGTGTGTGTATGGATTTTTCTACATTTCGAATCAATGAAAAGACAAAAACACAAACAAAAATTTGACATTATTTTGCCTTGCGAGGAAATAATTCCTATTGTTTGATAAGCCTGGATATAATTAATCAAAAGCATCAATAATCTGCTCTATTAATAATAAAAGAAAATAGTCGCTGCTCTCTGTCTGTGGTATTGTTTGATTCTCCCCGACTCCATTCTTCTGCTGCAGAAGAGGAAACCTGCCATTCAGAAATCTCTGCCTCTGAATACTGGTGGGCAGCTGGAAGAAAAAGCCAGCTAGAAGAAAAGTCGCAGGCACTGTGGCCAACAGATAAGGCCAGTTCCAGTTTGTGAGAGGCTGAAATGTTTGTACAAAAGGCCACCAAATGCTATCAGCTACTGTGTTGTTTGCAGCATATATGGGAGATTGTGCCAGCAGCGAAAAGTGTGGAAGAGGATCCGGGAATTTGGTGCATCAGTGTCCACAGACAGAAAATGACATACAGGGATCTTGAGCCTAAGGGAAAATGATAGCGAAAAGAAAATTGGCTGCACACCAGATCGGGGTGTGCTGGGCACTCCCTGCACAAACCATGCAGGGAAGAAGTGAGGAAGAGCTGTATGGAAAGGGAGCAAAGCCCCTTGTCAAGGACCACTTGCCCCCCGTCGGTGGTGGCCTTGCAAACTCAAGCGGCAGCGGGGTGCGTGCTCCTGGACTGCGGCTTCAGCAAAGCAGCCCCTTGCCTGGGGTCCGAGTCCGTGTGACTGCAGTTGAAACACTGGTGCATGCGTTGGGGTTTGCTTCAACAGCACGGCAGCAAAGAAACAAAGAACCCCTCCCCAAGCCAAATAAATAAATAAATAAATAAATGAGAGCCTCTTTCTATAGAAAACAAGAAATATTTTCATGTCACACAATTTTCCAGAAAGGAAAGAACTCCCTGTGATATTTTTCTTGGATATGTACTATTGATTCTGTGTCCCAACAGTTAAAAGGATTAAAAATAATGCAGACTTTTTGGTGTTGTAGCTTCAGAATTTCTATCAAATCCCTCTCTGAGGCAGAAGTAGGACAAAACAGGGTCATCTACAATAAAAATGGCATGTCAGGGAGACACTCTTGGAATGGGCTGGCTAATGTACCAGAGCTGTTAAAATAGCAGCCTGGTTTCCAAGACCAACGTGAAACACATTTAAAATATGGCTGTGAAAATATTCCTTCTGAACTAGTTACCTGGTAAAGGAAAAATCTTTAAAAAACATGCCCTGAAAGAATAAAACATGACAGATATTTGATCCAGTGGCAGACTACTAACTTTGACAAACCACATATTCCTTTCTAGATACCAGTTGTTTGGTCCTATTTGGTTTCTGTCCATCAGATTGGAATCTCTAGTTAATTTTTTTTTGAGTGGGAGTAAGTCAATCCATTTTTTCATTAGCTATATTGGTCCAGCTGTCTGGATGCAAGGAAAGGTCAGGTAGTTTGTGAGAAGGATGTGAAGGCTGCTTTGACTAACCTCAGGAGCAGTCTTGACCAATACCCAGTGCTAGGGCTAGGGAGTTCAGGTATGAATTTTGACACTACAGGTGCGCTCTTGGCAGTGACCTTTGTTTTTTCTATGTACCAAAAGATACAACCCTGTAATCTGGAATGTTCTTGTTATCATGTAACTGGCATTTGCAGGTGACGATAGTGAGGACACTCTTTCCACATGCATTAACAATTTTTGATATTCGGGCATCGATTCCTGTTCAGGTGGGATCGGGGCTAATACAGACCAGGTACTGTTGCATCTAGTGCAAAAGTGAACAGGTTCTTAAAATCTGACCTAATCTAGAAGTGTATTAATCGGAAGGAGAAATGAATCAAGACATGTAGTATGTTGATTTTCTTTGTATTTTTTCATCTCTCACTTAAAACCCTGGCTCCTATTCTCTTCTGTCTATAAATCTGTTATTTTAATGTTTTGGTAACCAAATGTGTGACCTAGGCCAAAAACTTCCTTCTCTTTAGCCATTTTCTCCCACCAGCTTCCTCCTTGCATTTTATAAGAAAGAGCAGTCAAACAAAGGAGACTCCTCCAGAGCCCCCCAGGTCTAAGCAGACTGTTACAATCTGGAAAGCCTTTTCTGCATGTAAGTGTTGGTGTCTGGGGTCCAATAGTGTGGAACCATGGAGCATATACCTAAATTGTATTTGTTTGGGCTTGTGGAGGGCTCAGGTACATGATTCAATGTTTTATTACATTGAGGTTTACATGTCTGGATCCAGATTTTCTAGGATAGGCACCAAAATCCCTGTTAATGAAGCAGGGTAAGTGAATCAATTCCCTAAACGTGACTTAATCTCGGATCAGGTTCAGTCATGAACTCAAAAAAAAAAACCCCTGAATAGCTCATGCTCCATGAGCAGTGGTCAACCTCAGCCTGGACAAACTCTGTAACACAGTCTGTAATGCTTTGGCTGCACATTCAGTTGCATCTGTTACCAGGCACCTTTGAAGGCTTATGACATATGCTCCAGCACATTGCCAGATCAGGAGGGAAAAAAAATAAAATAGAAAAAGGTATAGTTAAAATCTCAATAGTTTTATAGCAAAAATGGAGACCATACATGACTTCAGAGGAGAAATACTCCAGAAAACTCCTAGAAAGCAATTAGTAAGGAAGTGCCATTTCTTCTCATCAAGTTGCTTTGCTCCATGGCCAGTTTACTGCCTCTGTCTTTAACCTCCACGGGGGGCAATCCTGCACGTCAGCCTCCCTTGTATCATGCACTTCTTCCTTCCGCTGCTGCTTTTGCTACCACCACCTCTGCTTTCCCAGGTGCCGCTTTTCCTGCAGAAGACCCGCGTGACAGAGCAGCCTTTATGCTAGCTGGGATGCCCCGGGGACCAGCACGGGTTGCAGAGCAGAGCCTCTGGAGCCCCTTGCAGGCAGGACACCTTTGTGAGAGGCACGGCCAGGCAGCCCCAGGACTTGGTGCACACCTCCATCCCAGATGCTCGTATGTGGGAGACTGCAAACCTCTAGCAGCAAGGTGTCCCGTCAAAGTAGGGACATAACTGGCTGCTCTTTCCCACTCTTCCTTAACTCTTCTGCATGTTAGTTATTTTCTTGTGTTTTTTAAGCATCCTTAAAGTAAATTGGTGACTGCTTTGAAGATCCATGTTATAGAATGGAGTGCACACATGCAAACACACACACACACGCACGCACGTATGCACAGAATCATGAAGGTATGTGAGATGCTTTTTCTTGCATTTCCAGTGACTTTGTATCTGCAGTTCCAGCACCAAACAGATCTGGAAGTGGAAAATCATGAAAGGGTTAATTTAAAAAAAAAAAAAAAGCAAACTTTGTCTTGTTTGCACTGATCTTACATCAGTTTCCATGGAAATGGAAGTAGAACAAGCCAAGAGCAGTGGTGTAGCCAACTTCAGCTGCTGGCTTCTAGTTCTTGCTTCTGTTTCCATGGAAATAGATGCCAAATCAGCAAAAAATAAGGTAACTTGTTTTAAAATACTAGAGTTTTAAAGGCTTGTCCTTATTTAACCTCAGTCAGGAAGATAGCTGGTGAGGAGAGGTAGCCAGCAACCGAGTGAAAACTTTCAGAGGCTCTTTCAACTGCTGACTGCTTGCTCAACTCTGTAGAGAGTGAATTCACAAGGCAGCTACCTATCGGTAGAAACATTTTGTAACTTTCCTCCATGTTGTAAATAAAATACATTTTTCTCTTGGCTTGGATAGTCACAGTAATCTGTAAGAGGCGAAACTAATAGCTCCTTGCAACGCAACTGTGCAACTGCCTGCTGAGACTGTCTTTGCCTCCAAGACTTCAGAAAGAGCTGTGCTTTCCTCAGAGTTACAATATGCTAACTACCCCCATTCCAAAAGCAATACTTGTATCTCAAAGTTTCCAGAGAGAAGCAAAGGAGGATTAGCTGGGGGAATTCCTGACAGTGTTTTGCCACAAACATCCCACTTTCTTTTTTTCCTAATCAGGGAAGGCAAAATTTCACTGAGATAAAAAGAAGTTGACCATGACCTATCGCTTATAGCAAAATGTGGATGGGGAAGCAGGGAAATATGAACGGAATCCAACAACAACAACAACAAAAATTTGCTGTAAATTAAAGAACTGAAATTTCATCCAAAGCTCATTTTATTAAAACCAACTTTAACAGAAAATTATTTCAAGGGTGGAGGTTGGCTTTTGATCCTTAGCTTTTGCTGTGGTGGAACTGTCTGCAGGGAACAGTATTTCTTGGTGGGAAGTTGTGTGAGGACAGAAGTGAGAGTCCTGTCCTCAGCTCCATTGTTCTTTCAGTTGCTTATAAATTGGGATTGTTCCCAGATATCCTCCACCACTCTCTTCCCCCACAACCACTTTGCTCACATGCTCCTCAGACATCTCTTAAAGAGGCTGCAAACACACCCTAAGGCAACGGATCATATCACTGGTCACTAGTGGGCTCTTTTTTTTGTAGCACTGTATCTCTGGAAGCCAAAAATGTAGGTATATGTTCAAAAAACTAATCTTGGTTGGCATTTGTGGGGAAGTAAATGCAATTCTAATGAGACATTTCTTCATTTGCAGCTTTACATTTTTCCTTTTAATGACATAAAATCTGGTCTTGCAAGGGCAAGTGCTTTACTTCACACACTAAGTATATTCCCTTGGGCTGCTGAGGGAGTAAATAAATGAAAAGTGCAGGCCAATCTAATTTTAAAGAAGTGGATCAGGCCTGGATTGGGGCCTCAGAGTTGTTAATTTCAAGTATTGTAAGGAATGCGCTCATTTTCTGACTGGTTTCTGTTGATCTTTTTTGAAGACATCCCAAGAAACTTCAAGACCTTCAAGAAATTTTCCCAAAAAGGTAGAATGTTTTCATAAGCAACCTTTTAAAACGTGTGAGATCTTTTTTTCCCTTCTTTTTCTACTGCACACAATATCTTAAAATTCAAGGAACTTGCTCTGGTTGCTTTATCAGACATTTATTGCTGCTGTTACTGCTGTGATGTGCTAACTTTGAAGCTGTTTTTGAGCTGTTGGGGTCCTGCTTGAAGGGCGAACCCCAGTGCTGTGTTACCTATAATCCTCTATGGCATTTCACTAACATTTCCTCTGGAAATGCTTCAGTCTCTACCGGATTGGAAAAAAATATCAGGGAAGCAATGGAAAGCCAGTTCATACATTTTGAGGGTGGTGGTGGCAGTGGTGAGACAGCCACTGCTCCCCGGGTGTTTGTAATTAAACTTTCAGTGTACCTTTTTGACTCTCCATTATACAACAGTTCATCATCCTTCAAGGTTGGACCAGTGCTTTCAGGCCTCCAGGTCACTAACCCACATAAATGTCATGGTCCTCGACTTGCAATGGTTAAATCACACAAGGAGTGAAAGAGGAGCTATTTGCCAACTCTTCTGCAAACAGCTCATAGCACCATAGCATGACTCAAGGGATCATGAGAACAAACTACAAGAACAGCAAGTTATTGAGCCAAAACCAAGGAAAAAAAAAGGGAAAAAAGAAGGGGG
>VXBL01002124.1:603656-656141 GCA_013400195.1 Aramus guarauna | reverse complement strand
GGGGGGGGGGAAGGAGCAAGGTCTGACATGAGGTCCTTGCGGCAAAATTTACACGCCTGCACTTTTCTGTGAGTTTCATAATGTTGGCAGATCAACCTTGCTGCACTATGCTCTCTGGAGCGCACCGTCAGCCATGTCCTGGGCATCCTGCTCTGCCAGCCTGGCCGTGCTGCTGCCCCTGCCCCGGTGCAGTCCCCAGGAGGCTGCAGCGGGTGGGCACAGAGCACAATGTGGCAGGAGGGCTGGAAACATCTAAAGCGAATACAGGCTATCCTCTGCTTTTCCTGGGAAGTGACAGCTCCCGGAGCAGACACGGCTCCCATCAGGAAGGAGTATCTCATCCGTAAGCAGCTGGCTGCCAGGCGCTTGCCCTGGGTGCAGGTTGCCACCACGCTGGGAATCTCCCTCCCCAGGGCTGTGGCCAAAAGTCGCTGTACAAGAAAACCTCTTCCCAGAGGCACCTGATGATGATGGATGGTGATTAAATTATGTGTAAAAGCACAATCACACGCATCCTTGCTGGTACCCCATATTGAAGCAGGCAGGCAGGACGTGGGGATGCTGTGGGGATGCTGTGGGGACGAGGTGAGCACGAGGGCTGAGCTGCGTTCACTCTCTGCTACCTGCTGGTGCTCGCACCCGAGGGTGCTCCCGGGCTGGTCCCTGTGGTCGGGTAATCAGACTTTCTCCCTGGCTCTGGTCCTAGGTTGTCACCCATCTCAGGTCAAGCTCCTTCCCTTCCAGGACTCTCCTTGCTCTCCTACTTCTTGATGCAAGTGTTTTTGGGGCAAGTCAGAGTGGATGTGCACGACACCTTGCCCCAGGAGACCCTCCTCTGCAACTAAGGCGAGTTTTAACAAAAAGCAAATGTGACCAGAGAAGCAACATGACTGCTTTGCTCCAAAGCTCAGCCTTGACTGGGATGTGACCTTCATCCAGACATCTTGCTGATGGACTCTTAGTGCTTGCGAATTTTCTCAGTACCTGCAAAATTTTTAGGTTAATTTAAAGTCTAATTTGTTCATGAGTTGAGATCATAGGGACAGTCACAGAATAAAAGCCATGTCACCTTTTTCCTCACTCCCTCATCCATGACCGGATAAGGCTGCCTTGTGTACAGCTTGCATCATGTACCTGTACAGCTTTTTAATCTTTTTATTGTTTGTACTAATGGTCTTAATTCTGGAGGTTTTTGCATTGGAAATGGAGGCCCTGTAGCTTTCACAGCACAGATGGGAGATAAAAGCACCATAATCACAGAGCAGGGTCAATGAGACTTTTTCCGGGAAGATGCTAAAGGCATTATTTGGCATTAACAAAGAAAGGGATAATTAGAAAATATGCAAAGAAGGCTTTATTCCTGTAATTAATTTCAAAGCTGGAAGTTCCCTAGTGCTTTTCTGTTCAAAAGTGACAGCATATGAGCCATCGCAGAGGAGATGTATCTTAATCATAAATCAGAAACAAGGGGGAAATTGAAACTTGTGTTTCCACAGACTTTAAAAAGAAAAAGCTGTAGTCAGGATTTAATGTGTATTCTGACTCTACGTGAAGAAAATACAATTATAAATAAGTATTGACACATTACATGAAAGGCAAGAGCAGGATGTAGCCAAACTTGGTTTCCTGGGAGACTGGGCATTCTTCTCCAGAGAAATAAAATGCTCAGAAGTCACTTTGATAGCTAGAGGCTGTGCCTATGTTTGCAGCTGCTTTTTTTTCACTAATTTCCTACAATTACTATCAGCCCCGCTGATGGTAGCAATGATGGAAGAAGAGTTCAGCAAACTTCCTCTAGCTTCCGTCATTCTAACACAGCCAAAACTTTTTCTGAACAAGTCTAAATGGCTCTGCCTTGGGAATACTACCAGCAACAGACGTCTCCGTGACAGGCTTGCTCCCATCTGGATCTTCAACTTTTTAACAAGTAACCTTAACATCTTGCCATGCAGTAAGGTCAAAAATAAGCACAGAAAAATGATGTGCACAGCTCTCCATATAGTTTTATCCCTTCTGCCCCCTCGCCCATGGCCAATGCCCCCATCACCATGTCCGCAGTTGCAACATGATTTGGTGTGAAGTGCCGTGCTCGTGAAGGCATCGGCCTTGCTACAAGGGATGCGGTTGGATAGCTTTAGCACTGCTGCTTTTACTTAGAAACCTGGATCCCCTCAAGGTAGCTGATGTTGCACACAGAACCATGCATTTAATATTAAATTGCTTGGTGGTTTGTTGTTTTGGGGGTTTTTTGTTTTGTTTTGTTGCTGTTTTTATATACATATATATTGGCAGCTTTACAGTTAGGCTTTTTAGTTTAATCCGGGTTGAACTGATATTGTTGGCTTTGTATCATGGGCAGTGCTGACTTGGCTGATGACTGGTGTAGGTGAACATAACTCTCATTGTGTCTCCTCACACCATGAGGAATTCACATCCTGTGCACACTTGCAAATTCCAATTTGTGTGCATACTTTTGGGATTGACTCTAGAACAATCATTCCTTCAGCTGCAACGTAGTGTATATATATTTATAGGTACCACCATGCACATGGCAAAATTTTGCACGTGCACACACACTCACAAACTCTCTTAGACTTTCACACTCATTTACTTATGAGCTTGGTTAGGTCTCCTCTCCAGCTTTCTCTAGCTCTAGACCTTCAGCTTGGTAGCAGGTGAACTTGGCATATTGCTTTGCAATTGGATTTTTTAATACATAAAGGTAAGAAGATTACATACAGGTTCTATATGGCTTTATTTTTTCAGTTAATTCAAATACAATCCTTCTTGCATGTTTACCAGCTTGTTGTAGGTCCTACTCTAAGGTTTCTTTGCTTAATGCAAAGCAATATGTGCATGAGCTTATCACAGTTACACACAGCAATTCAGAATATGCAGTTAGCATTCGCTGATGGTGCCACTGATGGTGCACAGAGGGTGTATTTCTCAATGCATGGATAGGGTGTTTTTAAACAGCAGTTTCCTTTTCTATTACTATAGTTTTCTACTACTTGTTAATTTCTACATTCTGTTTTCATTGCATGAGTTCAATGGTTTGCTCTCAAGCAAGTGATGATATTTAAATTCTCCTGGAAATATTCCTTAGACATGCAAGAATTAAAAATCTATTTGTGTCTCCCTTGCAGAAATATCTGACGGAAATGCTAATCCTGTTCTTACCTCACAACTGTATTCAGGGAAAGTTCCCGTGTTTACCATTCCAAATCATTACAGTGAAGGCTTAACTCAAGACAGATGAGCGACTCTCCTCCTTCCAATAAAATGATTTTCTCCTGACATGTGTGGTTCAGTCCCATTCTTGAACGTGAGCTGGGGAAGCCACCCTGCTCACTGCCATGAGTTGGTCTTTGGCCAGAGGTTGGTCCCTGTACGCATTGCTTTGGGTTCACAGCTTTGCTGTCTGGTTTTGGATTTCCCTCCAGTACACAAGTCTTGAAGCGTCCCTCTGAACTCCTCCCAGCACCTTTTTATCCTTTGCTTTTTGTCCCTGCCAGTTAGTTGTTTTGTATTTTGTGAAAGAATTTATTCCTCTGTTTTCATTATTTTGAAGATAGTTGTAATGCAATTTTTTTTCCTCTTTTATTCATTTATCTATTCACAAAATTAAGTTTATTAACTTTGGTAGAAAAAAGTCTTAAATTTCAAATGTATGATTTACTTTATAAGGTAGCACCAATTATTTTTGAGTTATAATAATAAATCAAGTTTGCAGAAAGGCATAAATATGAATGTCAAGCACCTGGGGCATCTTATAAAAATACAGAATAAGACAAAGAAATAAGAGGCCTGGTAGGATAAATATCAATAGCAATTTTAAGGCTCCAAGAATTACAATTTTCCAGAATATTTAGATTTTATACTAACATGGCAAAAATCTTTGTTTAGAATAGAATGTAAAGACATGACAGGACACAATGCCATTCTTTTACAGCCCATGGAAGATATGTTATGTTACACCACAGTAACTCTAAACCAAAAAACTTCAAAGACAACTCATTAATACAACAATTAATGCAAATTTTGTGAAACATTCAAAAGGATATTAACAGAGTAAGTTAAAGAATGTGATTTTTTTCAAAGATGTACACAAATTTAATACCTCTTTAGAAACTGGAAACGTAACATTTGGCGAAATAATTTTTGAAACTTCCACATTCAAAACCTTGCAGTAGTTGATCAGATTGCGGAATTAATTTTTGCACAAATCTTCTTCAACCTTTTGATTTGCTTCCCAATTATCACTGGCAATTGATCATAAAAATTACAGTAGTGAGCTTAAAATTATTTGAACATCCCTAGAACTGAGAGGCAACTAAATTTTAATTTATTTTTAGTTATTGCACTGCTCCTGCTCTTTGCCCTTCCAGAAGACAGGGCAACATTTTGGCCTGTCCTAGAAAGGAGTCCGGCTTGACTGCAGGCATCTCCTGCCTATGGAGGGACCCAAAATAGATGCCTGGCTCACACCCAAGCAATAGTTTCCAAGTGAACCAGCTCACAGCTCCGTCTCAGCGACCTCTTACTCACGCAGAGACAGACTCCGCCACCTCGTTCATGCCCAGCAGCACGTTACTCCTCGAGAAATAACACAGGCTACTTCCAGAACGAAGTTCTCTGTGAATAAGCTTAGCGCGGCGTAGATCTTAAAAACGGCCTTTCTTTGAGGAGACAGACCTCGCTTGCTCTGTCCCGTTCAGCCTCTGTTAGCCCGACGCAAATACCCTCCTTTCGCTGCTGCAGGCTGTCGAGGGCTGCTCCTTCCCCTTCGGAAGATCTGACACACCGCCACAATTTATTGGCGAGGTATCTTGGACTTCAAAGCAAGAAAAAATAATTCAAACTCATGGTTTTTATGTGCTGTGAAAGGGAAATTAATTTCTTGCCCACTCCTCCTTCCAGACCGGGATATGACTCAGTCCCTGATAGTTTAAAGATGATCAGAGCCGATACTGGATTTCGTTTGTGAGACACGTTGTTGCTGTACTAATATGCTTAGGATAAAAATACCTTCTGCTGCAGTCTGCTGCTGCACTGGAAAACAAAAAGGACTTCTTCCTTTAGATTGTTACGTAGCTGGAGGTAGATTGCTTTTCATCGAGACGTCAATCAAATTTATAGTTCTAGGACTTCCCATCTAATATAGTCTAAAATTCTTGTAAAAAAGAATGAAACTTACTTGTGCAGTTTGGCTAGTGGTGATAACTGGGGAATATACATCATGAGCAACGGTTTCAGAAAGGTTTACTTTATTGTTAGGCTTCAAAATGAAAAATATCACAAGGAAACATGGGTTATTTGCGGTGCTAACAATGCATATTTTTGAGGGTCTCTGGTTTCCTGTGGCGCCTCATCCTTAATGCACTTTATTGTGAGCGTGTTGGCACACATCCTTTTCCCAAGCCAAAAGCCACCTGGCAGTTGCAGCAAGAAGAATGAAAAGCAAAATCCCACTTTCAATGGTAAATTCTCAACCTATGCATGATTTGCTGTAACAATCTGCTCATTTACTCTCCTCCGGTGATAAATTACTTGTGCCTGGACAATGCTGTAGAAGGAAAATAATTTCATAATACCTCCTAAACTTATACCTCAAAGCATGAAAGTCTCTCTTTTATTTTAAAACATGGGAATATATACAGCAATATACTCCCCATGTAGATTTTAAATATTTTTGAAAGCCAGTTTGCCTCCGACATTATCTTTATGTTAAGAATACAAGCAAAATTGCATCTTACAGACAAAAAAAAAATAAAATAAATCATAATTAGTCATTTTGGGTGCCTTAAAATGCTTTGAAAGTTCATGGATTTTCAGATAGCTCTAATTGAGCACCATCTGAACACCAGGTATCTCCTAAAGCATTTCAAGTAGAATATTCCGAAGCAGAGAACTCACTATAATTATTTGCTTTTCAAAATCTTGACTGCCAGTGGCATTTTTGTTAGGTAGATCGCTTAAGTCCAGGCAATACACAGTGCAGATGAACCACCCCTCTGTAGATATATTCATGCCTTTTTAAAATGATACTTTAAATGCTAGGTGCTTGAGCTCACTAATAATTCCCTGAATGCTAGTAGTTCCATCAACACACTAGTCCTTAAATATAGTAAACCTCAAGATGGCACTCTTGAACTACAGAGTTTTTCAGGGAAGCTGATTATGAATTTCTTGCAAGGAATTTGCAAAATAAAAAAAAAAAAAAAAAAAAGAAGAAGAAGAAGTAATTTAATGGTGAGTGTGAACCTGTGCAGGAATAACCAAAGCAAATATCAGGTAGAACAGCAATATCAGACTAGGACATCAGAGCCGACTGGAGTTCACATGGCAAAATTTACTTAAAAACACTGATCGCAATAAAAAAGGATTGTTGATAAAAAACAAATTTTGTGAACAAATATGTGTTTTCTCGAAACTTCTTCAATTTTTTTCCTCGTTCACTGTCACTACCCAAAGTCCCTTGTTCACTACTTCCTTTTCCGACACAGACGATTTTTCTGTGTCTCCTCATGAGTATGTTGAGGTTTGCTTCAGTATCGCTAGGGTTTGGTTCAGACGCGAGGTAGAACGCCTTTGGGTTCGATATTGATGCCGATGGCAATGTTCTACAAAGGCTGCGCCTCTCGGTTCCTCCTGCCACAGGTGACTCACCTTCTCCCTGCCTGCAATGGAGGCTGCTGTGCCGCTACCTGTAACGACAGTCCCTCGCCCCAACTTTTCCTGCTTTCTCCTCATGCAGCGTGGGGATGGAGGGAGGAAGCCCTGACGTCCTCAAGCACAAAAGGGGAGGAAGGACCCTCACCCGTCCCTCATTTGGGTGCTGTAGAGCTAACCTGCTCCTTGCCAGCCCCACGTGAGCTCCTTGCTTTTTCCTTTTTACTTTCAACACGTAGCACCATTCCCTGCATCTCCACCAGGCTCCTGGGTGGAAATCCTGGCCGTGGCTGGAGAGAGGCCGGTCAACACCTCCAGGCGGTTGGCACGGCTACTGTGCCGGGGCTTGGTGTGGCTACAGAGCAGCTGGCTCCAACCCAGGCGCTGCGGTGCGTGGGGAAATGCTGGCACTGGCAGGCAGTCACCCCTGTTTTGTGGGGTAAGGGGGGACCCACCTCAACCCAAGCTTATATGAAAGTGGAGCTGGGAAGGGAGGGGGGGGGCAGCAGCTCCCAGGCCCCCCAGAGCCTTTCCGCTTCTCCTCCTCTTCCTTCTCTTCCTCCTCTTCCTCCTCTTCCTCCTCCTCAAGAGGAAGTTTTATGGAAGTCAGAGAGATGCAATAGGGAGCAGCCATGGGAGGGAGGAGGGAGACCATGGGGGACCTACCCTGGCTTGCAAAGACTTGTTCGGATCTTTATTCCGCAGCATTTGCTCCTTTCACAAGAGCCTTTCCCCCCTCAGCAGTTTTCCTCAGCTGTTGCTTCTCCCCATGTTGACTTTGGAGACTTGCAGGCTTGGCTGTGTCCTACGTGAGGTTATGGTCACGGCTGGCACCCACCCAGCCCACCAACCAGCCTGCCTCGCTCGCCGCCCTTGTAGCCACCACGTCGGAGCCAGCTGCCGAGCACTCTTACAAAATCATCTGCTGACTCACCTTTCCCTTGCTTGCCTAAGTGAAATCATGCCTGCCTTTAAAAATCACATTGCAGCATTACATGACATATTTATCCACTTCTTTTACTGTCATGAACTGCTTCAGATAAGCAGCTGTGAGGTTTCTGGAAAAGGTAGTGGGTTTTTTTGCTCTAGGGCCATTGAAAAAAACAGGGCTTGTGTTTCTGCTCTGCTTGCTGTATAAATCTGAATCTGTTGAATGATTGAGGTCATTCCTTGAAATGCTGGCAACTGCCTTCTCCAGAGCTGGTACAGGTGGGTCCCAAGGTGGGCAGCTCTGGTTTTTTAACGGTGTGGGTGTCTCTCACTTGCTGTTTCTCTCCGGTATGTTGTGCGAGCATAGCTGTGTGGCTGCTTAGGGCAGCAGATTGATGCCTCTGACTGATGCCATGTCACATCATGTCAGCATCCTTTCGTATCATCAGCCCCCATTGCAACATGGACTCACACAGACAAGCCTCTCTGGGCCAAGTTTGGTTTTGCTACCAAAATCTAGTGCCTAGATTTATTTACTTGCACTCTATTTTGCAGAGCTGCGGTGGCATGCATTGAATCTTTGTCCAAGCCAGGCTCTGGCATGACAGGGAGATTAGATACCTAAGGCAAGAGATGAGTGATGGATTTTGAAGATGGACAGACAGGGAAAAAAAATGAGTGGGATTTTGCTTAAATTGAGCCAAAACACAAAACTTAAAAAATTTTTGGACTACTGAATAAGCCATTACACTATATTTTGATCAATCTGAGTATTGTTTTTGATTCTGATTTGATTACTTTTTGATGCAGTGTTGGTTTTGATTCTGATTCATCTGACACTTGTAAAACTTTTTTGCTCTATAAAATCATAGGTTAATTTTTAATTGGGAAAAAAAATTGAAAAAAGTTCTGATGTTTCCAAAATTTAACAAAAACAAGGTTGCTTTTTCAGAAGTAAAGCATTTCAACCTGACTTTAAGAAAAATACCACCTTTTTTTTTTTTCTTCAGGAAAAACTATTTGCCAATTATGACAAATCTTTTTTCTTTCATTTTGTGATGATTATGAAATCAGTAATGAAAGCATGTTTTGGTAAGTAATGTACTACACCTTGGTTTTTCCATGCTACACAGCTGAGTAGAGCAGAGACATGGATGCTTTCGGCTCTTTGCAGACTGGTTGTCTCGAAGGTTTTAAGCACAAGAGTCAAGAGGATACTTTCAGTCCCAGAAGTCTATGTTCTACCATTAGAGAACTCACGAGGTAATTTGGGCAGTTTTGTGATGTGGCTGGCAATCTAACAGCTACCTGCTTCCAGAAAGACCTGTGCTGCCAGCCTCTGCCTTACCCAGGTCAACTCTATAGTCCCACCATCATTCCCCCTGCGCCAGCACCAACACTTGGCCAAGCCCTCAGTGAGGAGGTTTGGAGAGAGAAACTAGCAAAAAAATAGTTCTACAGAAATAAAGAGTAGCTTTCCACCAGCTTAGCCCCCAAGGTCTGCTTTTCATGGGACCCCTGCCGGCTTCCAACGCCAGTAAGGGAAAAGGACCCTGAGCAGGACCATCCTGAGCAGCAGCTGGCTCATCTGCAGCAGAGCCCCAGGAGGCAGCCATGCCCTGGAGCAAGAGGATGGTTTCAGACTTGGTGTTGCATCTCTCCTTTTGCTTTTGTGGTGCTGCATCTCTCATTTTCCTGTTGCTTTATTCTGTTGTTTTGAATCGTTTCATATACTTGGTCCTGTGACATCTGTGTGTCTCTAAAGTTTTCTAGAGCTTCAATAGATCCTCAAAAGCACTTAAAAGATGTGGAGTACCCATGTAAAGGTGCAATTCATCAGTTCAGGTTGTTTACTTTTGGAGAGGCTCAAGATTGCTTGTTTACTTTTAGAAAGTTACGAATAAAGACATTTAACAGTCTTCCAAGTGAAAAGCATCATTTTTCTATCACTTCTGTTACACTGGTCATTTTTAAATCTGAATTATTTACATACCCCCACATTCTATCTGTGAATAAATTCTGGTTGTTTTTGGTTTGGGTTTTTTTTTTTTTCCCATGTATAACACCCCAAAAAATCACAAACATTCTTTGAGCTTTGACACTAGAAATTTTTACTTTCACTAGCTTCAAGATGAAAATTAATGCTCCCCTTTGCCTTAGCTTGGAATACTGATTTGCAGAATTTCGCACTGGAGGATATGTTAGGTATTTTTAAATCATGCTTCCTTTTTAATGTGGACAGCCATCTCTGGGAAAAGTTTGAAAGATCAGGCCCACGGTCATTGTTTAGTCAAACTGCATAATTCTTAGGTCTTTTAATCTTTTCTCATAAATCAATCCTCCAATCCCCTTAATCATATTTGTTGCTCATCTCTGAATTCCTTCCAATTTTGCAATTTACATCATAATTAAGGCTTAGTGAAACTGATGAGAAAGTGATTTTTGGGGCCAACTTTTATGCTGCTTGTAAATATTCAAAATCTTGCTTTCCGCAGGATCGTGAGGGCCCCCGAACTGCGTGACAATGGCAGGGACCTGAGGAACTCCCACTCCTGGGGCAAGGACAGATGTTTTCCCAGATTCTCCCACTGTGACTTGCCACTAATTAGTATTCATTATCCCATTGATTTCCCTGGGACTACAACTGCCTATGGCACAATTCACAGTGAATAAGGACAGGAGGATCTGCCTCAGCCTGCACCTAGTATCACTAAATCACCACCTGATTTTACTCAGGGTGAGTAGCGTTAGGCAGCAGGCAGGGCAATGCGTTGTAATTGGGCTGTTTGGGGGAACATTAGGCAGCAGGCAGAGATGTTAGCTGAACAAATGGCTGTGCTGGTGGAAAACATGGTAGGGCAAGACATCTTCCCCAGGTGTTTTCGGCTGCAGTCGCACTCTCTGCAGGCAGCTGGGACAAACTGTGAAGTTAGAGCCTGCACCCCGCTATCGCTGCCCTGCGCCCCTCCCTGCTCTCAGATCTGCCAGGGCACTGCTCACCCATGCTCCCTGCAACCACCGTCTGGAAGAGCATTTATGCAAATCCAGTGTGACCGAAGGTGGTTTGCAGATGGGAGGCCTGAAGAAGATGTATAACTGGCAGAGGAGTGGCCGCTGCCACTGCAACCACCTCCCCTGCTGCTGCTGGCTTGCTGCGGGGACATCTGCCCACGGCCAAAGCCTGCCCTCACGCTGCATGGGGAGCGGATGAGGGAGCATGCGTGATCCTTCATGCTGGGGAGAGAAGGTGGCCATCATAAAGACCTGATGGGTTGAAACTTTCTTGGCCAGCACAGCTGACTGGGGTGGATGCTTGTCCATAGGTGAAGGAGGTGGCTCAGGGTAAGGCCATCTGTGAACCTTTGTAGAAGAAGTCTGTGCAGAGAATCCTTGCTGTACCTCTCAGATCAGCTGCCATCTACGCCTCTCAAGGACCTAGAATTGGTTTCCGATTCTGTTTTTTTACCTTCATTTTTTCTTTGCTTATGTGATGACTGCAAAGAATTGGAAATCTGCCCCACTGGCAACAGACTGAAGACTCCTGTGAGAGTCTTAGCTCTAATGCAAGCTACAGAACAACCATTAGAAAATAAATAGCTGAATCCCTGCCTGCCTATTTTCTGCCCATAGCCATACCAGCCATATTGTCATTTTGGTTCTGCTTCCTCTAAGTGCACATATGAGAAGCTACCAGCATATGTTTCTACTCTCAGTCACACAGGTCAATGAAAATGAAGATTTTCATGTACCCTCTGTTCACTTTCCTTCAAATATTTTTAGGATTCTTACAGGGAAACATCTGATATTGCTATTATAGTATTGCTTTATAATAATAATTATTCTGTTACATTAAAATATCCTTTACCTTACAGTATGGATGCCAGAACCAAAAGCAGAATAAATGCTCCCATGTAAACAGCAAGTAGGAGCCAGTGCAGTCTCCAATAAACAGGCAACACCAGTGGGGGAGAGCAGCAGCATTACCTCCTTTCTGCAAACAGGAAGGTAGAGAGGTGCAACTCATCCAGCTGATGTTGCGCAGGAACCGGGCATGGGGAGGCTCTGGAAGTGAATCAGTCCCACCTCCTTAACTGCAATCCAAGCAAACCATGTTATAGACACTTTCTGATTTTCTGATGCATCGTGTGAAGTCCAGCCCTCTCATCCTTCTTGAGCAACAGAGTCACCAAATTCGCTGAATGATGCCCTGAATAAGGACTACGTGGTTCTCTCTGTGTGCCACGCTGTCAAGAAGAGAGACCAACAAGAATATTCACTGTCCAAATGTGTCACCATAGCAACTAAAAATTATAGTCAGGAATACTGTTGTTCCTTGTTTTTGTCATGGCCTTCAGGTTCTACTTAGTGATAAACATGGTCAATTGTTTCAGTATTCAAGTACAGATAATAGACTAATGGTAAGAGCACTCTGAATATGTGAAGCCAAAGAGCTTTTCTCATTTATCTTTCTTAAGTCAGCCACAAAAGATAAACAAGAAAAAGAAAAAACCAAAACACTCTTTATACAGTGGAAACCAAATATTCTGCAACTCTAGAATAAAGAGGACTTTGTCTAAGATTTTAGAATGCAACTATTAATTTTATATGACTCAGTTTTCCTGTGTCCAAATCGAGACCTCTCAGCAGTTTGTTTTCTGAAAACCAGGTTTCTTCAACCTGCCTCATGTTGGATTCCCAGGAACCCAGTGTTGGAAATCATGAATAGGTTTGAAAATTGAAGACTCTTCATCACTGTATTGTGACAAAAACACTTGAATGGAATTTAGGAAATTTAGGATTTAGTCCTAGCTCTGCCACAGACCTATGGCATGGTCTTAAACAAGTCATGCAATCTGTCTGACATTCAGTTTGTAGTCTGAGAAAAAATAAAGGTAAAATTTCATTTTTCCTCTCCATTATTAATACTCACAGTGTAAGTGCTCAGTGTTGATGACTATCTCTTTCTATAATGTCTATCACAGTAGCCTTTTCATTCTGCAAGATCAATCATGATTAGTAAACAACAACACAGCTCTGCACCTAATTAAAACAGTTAGAGAGTTACTTAGGTAGTTTTGGCAGACCTCACCAAGCCTCGCTCTGTGATGGCTGCAGCACTGTCTGTATGAAAGCTATCTAGACAGTGCTGGTTAAAGTATACGTACAACTGCTGCACTCCCATTTTAAGACTGTTATATAGATAACAGCATGTACTCAAGACGATGAGCGCAGATTTTTTCCCAACCAGGGAGATTAGCAGGCAGAAGATGCTGAGGGACACAGAAAAAACAGAAAAGGCAATGGCACACACTGCCTCAGCATCAAACTTGTATTTATCCGAGTCTGCAGAAGGCTGTCTGTACATATGAATGTAGCCCAGTAACTCCATCACTGGTGGGGCCTTGGGAAGCGTGTGCATATGCTGCTGTGTCCCAACAGAAGCCTTTGAGAATTTGAGGCCCATTTCCTTCCTGAGATGGATGGGGTTGCAGAAGCACCCCTGTATGTGCTAGCTCCCGGTGATTCATTTTTCATGAATGTGTCCTGTCACTTTTTGAACCCATTTTGCTGTTTGTCTTCTTTCAGCCCTATTTAGAGAGGATGTAGAGAGGAGTGGGGGAAAGACCAGCTGAGGAAAAGGTGAGGTAACTCAATGCCTTCTTCTTATCAGTCCTTGCTAGTAAGACTTGCTTTCAGCAGTCCCAGGTCTCTGAGACCAGTGGGAAAATCTGGAGCAACTAAAATTTATCCTTGATGGAGGAGGATCAGGCTAGGGACATTTAGGCGGGTTAGACATACCTAAGTCCATTGGATTTGATGGGATTCTTCCACAAGTGCTGAGGGAGCTGGCCCACGTCCTTGCAAGGCCACTCTCAAATATCCTTGAAAGGTCATGGTAATGGGGGATACCTGAAAGAAAGAAAATGTTACTCGTATCTTCAAGAAGAACAAGGATGTAGATCCAGGGAACTACAGGCCAATCCACCTCACCTCCATCTCTGGGGAAGTGAGGGAGAAAACAATCTTGGAAAACATTTTCAGACGTGCAAAGAGTAAGAAGGTGACTAGAAGTAGCCAGCGTGGATTTATGATGAAGTCATGTTTGACCAACCTGACAACCACCTGTGATGAGATGACTCATTTGGTGGATGAGATAAGAGCTGTGGATGTTTCTTGTCTTGGCTTTAGTAAGGCTTTCTATACTGTGTCCCATAATATCTTCATTGTCAAACCGATGAAGTACAGGCTAGATAAATGGTCAGTATGGTGGACTGAAAACTGGTTGAACTGCTCAGCTGAAAGAGGTGTGATCAGCATCACAAAGTCGAGCTGTATGCCAGTCACTAGTGGTGCACCCCAGGGCTCGATACTGGCACCGCTATAGTTTGGCATCTTCATTAATGACCTGGATACTGGGGCAGAGTGCACCTTCATCAGGCTTGCAGATGATACAAAACTGGGAGGAGTGATTCACACTCCAAATGATTGTGCTGCTATTCTTGGGGAGTTCCAAATATTGGAGAAATGGACTGACAGGAACCTCATGAAGTTCAACAAAGGGAAAAGAGAAGTGCTGCACTAGGAAGGAACAACCCCATGCACTAGTACATGCTGAAAGCAGCTTGGCAGAAAAGGACCTGGAAGTTTTACTGAGCACCATCTTGGACATGAGTCAGCAAAGTGCCCTTGTGATAAGAAGACCAACAGCCTCCTGGGCTGCATAAGACAGAGTGTCACAAGAAGATTAATGGAGGTTATCCTTCTCCTCTACTCAGCACTAGTGAGACATATCTGGAGTGCTAGGTCTAGTATTGGGCTCCCCAGTACAAGAGAGACATAGACATACTGGAGGGAGTTCAGCAAAGGGGCATGAAGATGATTAAAGATCTTGGAGCATCTCTACTATGAGGAAAGACACAGAGAGCTGGGACTTGTCAGCCTGGAGAAGAGAAGGCTCAGGGGGATCTTATAATTGTCTAAACATACCTGATGGGAAGGTGTAAAGAAGACAGAGCTAGGCTCTTCTCAGTGGTGCCCAGCAACAGGATGAGAGGCAACGGGCACAAACTGAAATACAGGAGATTCTATTTAAACATAAGAGAAAAACTTTCTTACTGGAAGTGTGATTGACCACTGGAACAGCTTAGTCAGGCAAGTTGTGGAGTGTCCATCCTTGGAGATATTCAAAACGTGACTGGAACAGCCCTGAGCACCCTGCTGTAGTTGATCCCACTTTGAGCTGGGGTTGGACCAAATGATCTCCGAAGGTTCCTTCTGCCTCAGCAGTCCTGTGATTCTGTTACAGGGGAGGAGAATGGTCTTACGAAACTTGCAGTGCTCCTTCAACATAATTTCCTGTATCCAGCAAGTCTACTGTTTTCACTGTGATATGTGTTTTGCTTTGTTAATTTATTACTATTATTAAACTAAATTATTATCACCATTTATTGGTCATAGCAGAAGTAGACAACAGTTGGAAAGGATTCACCAGCTATCAGTGATTTTAGTTTGCTGGGTATAAGGCTCATAGTACTCCAGAAGTGAAGCTCATATGTGAGCCCAGGACTACCATTTGCTGCTGGGGTTGCGACAGACCACTTTTTCAATCTTGTTCATCACTGTTTAGATGCATCTTGAAGCTGATGCTTTCCATGCGTGGTGACAGAGTCAAACCTGATATAGGGTGAGGAAACAGCTCTGTTTGCATCCAGAAGTAGCTCATCATGGATCTTCTCCAGCTGCTTTTCACTATCCTCTCTGCCAGGAGAGCTGTTTCTCTCACCTACTTCAGGCAAAACAAGCTGGAGTTGTAAAACCCAATGGTTTAAGCACTCCCAGGTTGTTATGACTGAGGAGGTTTAGAGAGGGCTCAGACCACCAGTTCTGCTGGCAGGTCTAGTGCATTGGAGTCTTTGACTGGAAGTGGTGATAAGCAGCTAGGGAGTGGGTGAGAAACAGTAGTCTCTTCTAGCACCTCTAAATGGAGGTGCCTGAATATAGTTTAATGTCTTCTTCTCTACACAAGATACAGAAGATTACAAAGAGTCTTCCTCAACAGGGTAGGCATATGGAAAATGCCAGTCAAAATAATGACTACAAAGTTAAAATTTCAGTATTTTAGGTCCTATACCAATTTCTTCTGACCTTCAGTAGAAAGGATTGAATGCAGAAATCTGCTTGCCAATGCTCCAATGAATTTAAACAGGTCATTTAGGATGAAGAAAATATGAATTGGTAAATTGCTCAGCTCTTTCGTTATTTTTTTCCAAGGACTAGCATTGGTACTGGTACTTCTTGGACTGAACCAAGGTGCTATGTTAACAGCTGCAAAATTACTGGAAGCAACTTTGGGAATAGCCTATATGTGGCAATTTGCTGTGGCTGTGCTTTTCTCCTGAGCTACTATCTTAATCTCTGGAAACTTTGTTTTCATTTAATAACGCAGACAGGGTTCCAGGTGTTGTGACTAGGAAGGAAAACCTCAAAAATGAGAAATAAAGGTTGGTAAGGCAGATATGAGTCTGCAGAGAGCTTGGGACCATAACTCCATGACATGCGAAGTGACCCATTCAGCTCATTGTGGTATTCATTCAGCACATCCCTGGGGATGACACTGAAAACTCAGTGTTAATCATCGTGATGTTTCTGTAACAGAGGAAGAAGATAATGCCAGATATCCCCATTTCAATACCAGGCACATCTTTTTTGGTGTCATGAGTCAGTAACATTTGGAAACAGCCATGATGTATTACCCTGCTCTGCCTCTTTCAAGGTCAGGAAGAGACTGACCCTAAGAAGCCTGAGGTGCTCTTTGACATTCAAGAAGAGCAGATCTACTGGTCAGACCTGGGTCTTTCATAGGATGTTCTGGCTGAATATGACTGAATCTTTCAACCTCTCTGTCTCTACCTCTCCAGGCAGAACTGCCCCTCTCAGATCAAGTAGTCAATAGACCATCTTAGCTATAATATCAAATCACAAAAGGGAGATCTGAGCAGCTCAAAACATGACATGACGATATTTTTATCAGATAACCTGTCTACTGCAAATGATGTGTCACATTGGCACCCCCAGCTGGAAGCCAGTGGTAGGATTAATATGCAGTGTTTGAACACACCAAATGCTGAAGCCTTTGAAATCCTGAGATGGTCTTGAAAAGCCTCTAACCAGCAGCTCAAACCACAGAATCACAGAATGGTTGAGATTGGAAGGGACCTGTGGAGGTCTTCTAGTCCCACCTCTCCTGCTCAAGCAGGGCTACCTAGAGCTGGTTGCCTAGGACCATATCCAGACAGCTTTTGAATACCTTCAAGGATGGAAACTCCACAACCTCACTGAGCAACCTGTGCCAGTACTCAGTCACTCTCACAGTGAAAAAGTGTTTCCTGATGTTCAGGTAGAACCTCCTGTGTTTCAGTTTGTGCCCTCTCCTTCTGGTCCTGTCACTGGGCATCACTGAGAAGACCCTGGCTCTGTCTGCTTCGCACCCTTCTTTTTGGGTATTTATATACATTGATGAGATTCCCCCTGAGCCTTTTCAGCTCCAGGATGAACAGTCTGCTTTCTCTTAGCCTTTCCTCACAGAAGAAATGCTCCAGTTCCTTAAACATTTTTGTTGCAGACCTTTGCCAAACTTTCTCCAATATGTCCAGTGCTGAGGTGAGTGGAAGGATCACCTCCCTCCATCTACTGGCAACACTTTGTCTAATGAAGCCCAGGATTTCATTAGCTGCCTTTGCTGCAAGGACACATATATGGCTCATTTCAACTTAGTGTCCACTAAGACCTCTTGGCCTTTTCTGCCAAGCTGCTTTCCAGCTGGTCAGCCCCCAGCATGTACTGGTGCATGGGGTTGTTCCTCCCCAGGTGCAGGACTTGGCACTTTTCCTTGTCAAATTTCATAAGTTTCCTGCCAACTCATTTCTCCAGCCCATTAAGATCCCTCTGGATGGCAGCGTGACCCTCTGGCTTTCCAGACACATCTCCCAGTTTTGTGTCATCAGCAAACTTGCTGAAGGTACACTATGCCCCATCATCCAGATCATCCAACATGAAAATGTTGAAGAGGACTGGACCCAGTATTGACCCATAGGCTACACTGTTAGTAACAGGTCTCCACCTGGACTTCGAGTCACTGATCACCACCCTCCAGGCCAGACTGCTCTGCTAGTTTTCAGTCCACCTCACTGTCTGCTCATCCAGTCCATACTTTATTGGCTTGCCTATGAGGATCTTATGTCAAATGCCTTACTGAAAGTCCACCTCACTATGTCCACTGCTCTCCCCTCACCTACCAGGCCAGTCATTTAATCATAGAATCATAGTCATAGAAGTTTCTCAGGTAGGTCAACCATGCCTTCCCCTTGGTGAAGACATGCTGACTACTCCTGATGACTTTCTTGTCCTTCATGTGCCTGGAAATGGTGTACAGAATTGGCTGCTCAATTGCCTTCGTAAGAATGAACCTCCCCGTGTCCTTGTCCTTGCACAGGCAAATAGTTACTCAGATTTGTAGGTACTCAACTTAAGGTTATAAAAACCTAAAATGCCAGTGTTTTTAACAGTGTTCACTGAGAACAGAAATTAGACTAAGCCATGTCCACTAAAACAGTTCCGTGGGGTGTCTCTAGCATCTCCCCAGCACATAAAGGTGCTGACAGGTAATACATTCAGCACCTCGCTACCTCGTGGAGCTTGCAGTCCAAACACAGAGCGTGGGGAGAGGAGCAGAGGCACAGAATGGTGAAATGGTTTCCACAAGGTCATGACAGAGAGACAGTGGAAAATTTGTGGGGGGAATTCGGGAACAGAGCTGACAACAATGAAAACAAAAGCTGTTTTGTCACTAAGGACATTATCACTTTTTTGCCCTGTGTGGTACAAAGACACTAATGCTGAAAGAGTTGGCTCAAAAGCAGCTTTTCAGCTGTGGGAGACTGGTCCTCTAACTGTGCTTGTAGTGCTGTCAGCAGATACTGTGCTGTGCCCTGCGTTTCTTGCCTAACTATCCATTTGCCAAATTTAAAAGAATGGGGTAGGGCTTAAGTGTTACAAGGGGTATTTTTTTAAAAAAGTCCTTATTGTGGACTTAGGAAATATCAGAAGGGAAACTTCCCTGGGACAGACCACTGTTAAAGATTTGATGTCAGAAGGTCTTCCATACTCCATGCACCATCACAGATCTGTCCAGGGGATTCCCAGTTCTTACATCAGCTTCAGTTTGGGGAATAAACTGCCATGGCTGGAACATCCCTAGCCTGTTTCTGACCAGCTCCTACAAGCTGAGCTTGACTGGTAACAGCATTAAGAGTAGAGGGCCCAATAGATCAAAAACTGCTTGCAAATTTTTGCATTCAAATATAAAAGTGGAAGAGAACCCTTGCTCTATCAACCCTTTCCCCCCACTAAACTGAGTTATTTCCAGCTATTTCACCACTTCTTTTCACATTTTCTTCTCTAACAGAGCTCTTTCTGATGGCAGATTGGTCTCTTCTACTCTTCAGACAGAGATCTCATCACAGATGTGCTTACCACGTCTCCTGGAGTCTTTCCACCTGAGACGTGCTTGTTACAAACACCGTCTTTTCTGAAAGAAAGTTTGTCATTTTTTGTACACCACTCTTTGTAGGTAGGTTCCTTCCTCCACATGCTGCTCAACTTTCTTATTAGGTCATACCACCTATGTCTCAAAACCGGTGCTGGTTCCTGGCATCTGCCAGTCTCTTACCTGTCAGAGGACTGTGGGAGCCTCTTCTCCCTGCCCCAGGCTATAGTGCAATTAGACAATTATGCAGTTCCGAGCAGACCAGGGGATCTGCGTCTGTGCCAAGCATGGTGCTGCTGCTGATGGCGAAGCAAGTGTTACTGAAATAGCAGATTAAAAACAAGAGGAGGACTTTCTTCTCTCTCTCATGCTGCCTTGTTTTCTTTTAGTTCAAGCTCTGCTGTGCAGCTAATCAAGAGAGGGAGTAGCAGAGAGATCATCTGAACAAACAGAGCCCAGTATTTGATTTGGTGATGACAGTGAAAATGTCTTATCTTGCTTTAGTGGCCAAGTGACCAACCCCTACTGCCCAGCCTTCTGTGCACTACAAACCGGCCACAACACGCTGGTGCGCTCAAAGTCGCCGCGAAGGTCTCACCCTCGCAGCTGCCTTTGAGCAGAGCTCCAGCAGCAGAGGATGAGCGTGTGCGTGTGTGCCTGCAGGCAAGGGAACGAGCCTGGAAGGAGCACTCCCACAGCGAACGGGGGAGTTTCTGTTTCTGGCAAAAAGTTTGAATTCTTCGCCAAAGCTTGTCACCACCTTCCAAAGTACCGGTCTGCTCTCTCTCTTTTCCATGCTGGTATTTGGCTCCTTCCTTCTTTCCTCAGCTGCCGAGAAGCTTCCCCTGACTTTGTGGAGGAGAGGAGGTCCTGGTCTGGGGCTCAGCACCCTCCTGAGCTGGAAGGAAAGCTGCTCAGGCCTCCAGGGTGCGTTGGACCTGTCACCCCTGCTGCCACATGCCCTGCCACAGGGCTTCCTGGCTCCTGTGGGAATACGGGCGTTTCTTCGGGTGCTTAAATCCGTTTCACGCGCTACACGCTGTGCTGGCGAGGGCTGCCACCTCACCAGCCGCTCGCAGGCGCAGGAGCTGCTCAGGGGCGGCAGCGGAGCTTGGAAGAGCGACAGATGCACCCAGGGCAGCGACGGCTGGAAGAGCTGCTCAGCCCTTGGAGGCAGGAGGCTGTCAGATGAGGGAGCCAGTCTGAGCTCTTGTGAAAAGGAAGGAACTACCGTCAACGTTTAAAACGTATTTAACCTATTAAGCAGATGTAGAGCGTTCTGAATTATCCTGAGATTTGGGTGGAGTTCTGGGTGATTTTTTTTTCTTTAGGGTATGAAGTACCATAAGGTAGTGTAAGATATATACTTTAAAAAGGACCATATACAGACTTAGAGAATGAATATATCTTTTATTAGTAAATTAGGTAGTATTCCTCCCTTTGATGTATGTTTTCTTAACCTCTAAACCCTTGTCACATTAAGGAACTGAGTTTAACTATTTTAAACCATACATATGCATATATATGCAGGCATAGATATAGACATATGCTGTCTCCTTTTTTGCTCTTGTCATTTGGTGATATTATAGTTACTCTGAATGAAAATCCTTTAGAAGATGTTCCAAGAGAAATGAAGATGTTTCAATCAAACAAAAAAGCAAATGCAAATGACATTTTGAGCAGAATAGAGTTGTCCAGTAGAAACAGTGATTTGTCTCCCTGCATTTATCTTGGAAAAACTGTTCTGTGCTGTTCTCCACTCAGTGATGTGATATCACTATTCTGAAATTATATATTGTTAGGATTTTTTTTCTTTGTTTTATGGGGAGGATGTACTCCTCACAGGAGATTTTCAGAGGAGCAATCAATGTACAGAATGAATTGCCTGTTGTTAGATCTGAACTGCATATCTGTAGACAGTACATTTTTGTACTCTAGGGTGCTCTAACAAGCATCATGGCTGAATCATAATAAAAATTTGATTCCCCTATCAAAAACATGTATATACACACAAAACCAAACAAATTTCACTCTATCTCACTGTCTTTGACAGCGTAAAATTTAAATACCTGAAGCAATTTATAAAGTGGTTAGCATATAAAATCCATAGCCAGACCACTAGATTTGGAAAATCTAAGCCTTTAAGAAATGGAAAATAGCCAGGGAGCATGCAGTTGCGTAAATGCTCCATTATCTGTGCTTTCCTTGCATTCAGAAAGAATTCATAAAAAAATCCCCCAACATCTGCTATATCCCCACCTATAAGGCATGCTTGCAAATTCTTTCAATGCGCATATCATTACTGGGGATTAAATTTTCATATATGCATACCCATCTCTTGTCTTCTTCCCATACTGCTTCCTTGCTTCTGCTTAGGTAACAGGTCTGGCCCAGTTGATGGAGGACTACTTCTCTCACGCTCTTTCTTGTGAGCATTGCTACAGAAGAATTGGGGGAGCACTGTCTCCATTCACACCCAGTCAAGGCTGGTGGAAGTTATCACTTCCACCAAAAAAGCTAGACTGGAATTATCTGCTTGCCCAGAGCAAGTGGGGAGGATGGGGGACCATGGTGGGTTCCTGCTGCTCCCTTAGCAAGAGCTTGTTGCCCAGTTACATTCCTACCCCCTCTCCCTACAGTGATAATTAAATAAGTATACTTAGTAACTAATAGTTGGTATTGAAACCTACTGAATCATTTTCCAATGATAGAAAAGCGAAAAGACTTCTGTCACGATGGCAAGCTCAGTTCTTTAAACCAGCCTCAATTAAAACAGCCTGCTGGCCAGGACTGTATATTTCTCTGCTGCAAAACCCACTCATCTTTACAGTTCTGTTTTGACATGGGAACCTCTTCATTTTGCTCTTGTTAAAAAAGTTTTTTACGTACTCAGTTTGGAGGTGCAGAATGGGAAGATCTGTGATCCATAAGGGTACAAACACTTGCTGCTCGTTTCTGAATCTTACCTAGACATAAGTTTTTTGCTTAAACGTATCTGAAATTTGACATTTCAAAGCACAGTCTTTTGTAAACTAGAGGGAACTGAAACTGTTAGACTTGCAATCTGGAAGCTGTTAGATCTACAGGGAATGTACTTCTCTTGTTTGCATTCCCAGATTTACAGACAGTCCTCAGAAAGAGAACTGGATTGAACCACTGAGGATGATGCTGGCAGCACCTAGAGATCCCTATGGTGAAAAGCTCTGTACCAACACATGGTAATTGAAAGTCCTCAGAGATACAGTTTAAGCAGACAAAGAGAGAAGGAGAGACGTAGAGAAATGAAGTACTTTCCCCAAGATGATCCCACCCTTCTCAGTGGAAGAGCCAGGCTTTCATCCCAGGTTTTGTGGTTTGTAGCGTAGTGTCCTACGGTGTGTCACACTGCACCCTAACACTCGTAGGATGCATTTCTTCCTATAGCTGCCTATCTCCCTCTGTCTGTATAGACACATCTATATGTAACATGCAGGGTTCTCTATATACATAGATAATTCTCTATGTATTTACTAATTTGTCATACATACCACATTCTAAACAATGTCAATATTTTAAATACTTCATTTGAAACACTATCTGTTAATTTTTCTCCTTTAGAAATATCCAGAATGTCGCACACATTTACTTCCCATTTTGGAAAGGAATCCTTTCTTGCCTGCAGAGAAAGAGGCAGCAATATTGAAATTTCCACAAAGAGTTTGTCCCTGGAGTGTTCTTACAGGCATTTGTGCTGAAGAGATGTTAACACAAGCAGCATTTTACATGAAATATAATCCCGTTGCTAAGGGTTCTGGTGCTTGATGCTTGCGATGCTGCAGCTCCCCATGTTTCCCAGCCCTCTGAGGAACCCTACAGCAGAAATAAGGAAGCCAGGACTTAATATTTGGATTTTTTTTTTTTTTTTTTTTAAGCGGATGAAATAATACTTCAAGGTTTTTCTTTTGCACGCAACACAGGAGTGGGGGATGGTAAAGATTTGCTTTGGGACCACTTTAAATCAACTTTTTTACTTCTATGTGGCTAGTGCCGTCTTTGCTTGTGGTGAGGATTCAGGCAGATGGGTGCTGACTGCCATCACTGTGTTATCCTCAGTGCAAGCCCACCCAGCCCCTCACTGGGGGGTGAGCCATCACCCCAAAAGGAGCAGGGGTCCTTTCTCATTGCACCCTGGCAGTGAGTTTCTCCCCTTCCAGGGACAGGCGCAACCCCTGACCTGAGGCCAGGATGGGCTTCGCTCACGCCGGCAGAGTGCTTCCAAGGTGAACCGTCAGTGTTAAGTAAACACCGATTTTTATTGCTGCGGGTACGGGTAGAGATTAACCACCCCAGCTGGCAAGGGAACTGAAGTGAAGCCTCCTTCCCCACCTCTGATCTCGGATCAAAAGCCTCAGCCCTGCCTGCCGCACCCTGCTCCCGCAAGGAGCTGCGTCGGGAAAGCGATGCCGGGAGCGCCCAGATGGCACGGGCACCCCAGGGGCCCCGGCTCTCGCGGGGCAGTCCGGCACTGCCCGATCTTGCTAACGCCTGCCCGGGGCTCGGTGCTGTGGGAGGGCAGAGAGAAGGAGGAGGAGGACATCCTGGTGAGGAGGTGGGAGAGGGAGGGAAGGAGGACAAAAAAATGCCATACCAGGACGTGCTTTGCACAGATGTTGAAAAGCGGGAGCATCTCTACTAATTGCAGCAAACTTGGCAGAAATTAAGCCTAATAGGCCTCCTTCATAGGACTGTGTGACTAAACACCAGATGCCCTAAAGGCACAAACTGACAAGCCTGTGTAAATCTTCAATAAACTGTGATCCTTCTGACAGAGAGAGGATGTTGCAGGGCAGCCCTCCGAGGAGCCATCCTGCTGGGGTGCAGAACCTGGTGGGGTAGGGGTGGAAGTGTTGGGGCTGCATGTTAAAAAAACCAACACCAAAATCAATTTTTATGACAAAGATGCTCATGAGAGTGCATTTTTATCAAAACCATCATTTTTCTGGAAAAGTGGCAAAGCTCCAAATAATTTCTTCCTGTTTTGCTCCGCTAGCACAGCACTTCTGCCTGCTGTCATGAAGAGAACTGGATACTTTACGAATGGTCTTGTTGCGTCATGAGAGGAGAGGGTTACTTTGGATTTATCCAAGAGTGTTGTAAACCACATGGCCCTTCTCTCTCCAGCCTTATCTTTGAAATGTCTCAAGAGACATCTTACTTTTATGACTGCTCAAGGACTGTAAGCCTGAGGAGCTGCTTTTGGGAATGCATATGATCCCTGTCACATCAAATGACTGCATCGCAATGTCAGCGCTGTCTGTGGAACGTAAAGTAGCTGCTGGGTCCCAGCTCTCCATCTGCAGTTCCCCAAAATCCAGGATTTTGAAGCTGAAATTTCTATTTTGGTATTTTCAATAACTTGAAACTGTTTATTAAAAGAGCTAATGCATGACACTTTACCTCCATGTGTTCTGTGGTCAGCAAAAAATATAGAGATCGCTCTTGAGAAATTTTTATCTGCATTTGTGGTTAATGTGGATGATTCCCTTAGGGAATGTTATGGTACCGTGCCAGTGATTCTTCTCGTTCCAAAGCACAGTAAAACTTTACAATTTTAAATCATTGGCACAATACCTTTTTAGGCTATGTCAGAAATACCCGGTATCAGTTTCAATAAAGTTGCAGCATTTTGTTTTGATGTTTAAATTTATTACTAGCATGAGAACAGTAATCTGCAATATACCTGCAGGTCAAAACTAACAAACAAACAAAAAAACCCAACAACATTGTTGAAATGAAACTTTTAGGGTTTTTCTCCATGCTTTAAAATGCCACAAAATAGAGGTTTGACTTTTTAAAGGCACAATTTTCTGATGGAAAAAGATCATAGAAAGACGTGTGACTAACATTAATTATCAGGACAAATCTGGGAAATTTGCAGATTATCAGAATAAGAAATCAAGTGAGTGTGCACTGGCAATACTTTGACATGAGTTACTCCACATGTGAGTGAAAGTTTGAGGGCTTGTGATAAAAACTGTCTTTTGGAAGCTAAAGTCAGAGGATGTTTCTCAAGATTGATTTTGTGAAGCCAACATCTGATTCAGCCTCCTTGACCTCCTAGTGGATTTGAATCTGATGGAGCACATCACTAAGCATCAGAGGAGGAAATACTTTTAGTAAAGGCATATTCCTCTTTGGTGATGGTCACTGTCAGGCTTTTGAATTTGTTCTGGCTCTCCTCGATAAAGAAATGTCTCACAAAAATGGTACTGCAATGTTAGAAGATAACTGGTTGATCCCATCTTCCAAACTACCTCACCTACTTCTCACTGTGAGCTTGGTTACGCATTTTAAACATTCATTTATTTCTGTTTCACACAGACCTACGTTATGCTGCCATATGTCACTGGCAACCTTGAAGCCAGGAATGACTACTCTTGTACCTGTGAGTTTAAATGTCAGAGGCTAATTAAATATGTCTCTAATGATTGCTTTTCTCATGCTGCTGTTCTGAGTTTGTTCCCAAGTAGAAAGGGTTATAATCTAGGAAAAGAGAGCAGCCTGGGATGGATGACTTCACAGGAATACTTATTTTCTGGAATATGAAAACAGTTTGGTAATGTAGGAGAAGCAGTAGGCTGGATGACTGGGTTTAGTGTATTCATGACTGTGTATCACTCTAGAGGTCATACATTTCATGTACCCCACAAATATGCAAGCCTAAGTCTGCTTGATGGTGACTAGTGGCAACACTTCTTGTTTTGTCTCCATCATCTGGGCTTGTGACTGTGGGGGAGAGGCCTCAGTTCTATGATTTTGTTCCTGGTGATGTAATTATTGCACAGCTAATAGTCATGATTCCCAAGCGGCTGAATGAATTGTAGAGGATGGCAGAAATGGCTTCTACAACAGCCAGCTCTGAAACTCGACTACTCTGCCTTTCTTGCCAACAGGCAACAGAACTGGGGTGGGCACATCTCTTTGGTGAGTGAGCAGAAGGATGTTTTATCTGGGTTCACTCAGAGGCTTACAAATTTAAGGTAAGAAAGCCAGACCATAGCCTGGAAATTATTTACAAACCTACTTTCTATGTCTGAGAAACCTGAGTGAGGACTTTGTTTATAAGCAAGTATTAACAAGTTACATTTCCTTCTAACTGGCAAACCATCAGGCGCATATTTGAATCTATCTACAGTTTAAGGAAAAAACCTGGGCCATAGCATAAAAGTGACTATTTAATCTTGTGACATAAGAACCCTCTGGCAAGTGTTCCCCACCTACCCAGAGATGATGTGTAAGCAGGTCATCACAACACAAGTTGATGTTACAGTGGAATAACAGATGTCACATGCATAGCAAATGGCAGTGTTATTGCCTTTGATCAGCTACAGACATAGATGCAGTCAGGCAAATGTCTGTTCACTTCGCACAAAGGCAACGACACGTTGCAGATCACACTTACTGTTGTCACCATGTACCAAATCATGTCATAACCCAACCTCTGAAGCTGGAATGAAACCAACCATGATTAAAAAATAACTTGAATGGGGGAGTCCTATTATAAAACTGTCCCTGCCACAGTCAGCAGGAAGGAAGAGTTATATTACCCAAATCTAAAGAGGTGTCCTCTCTTTCCTTCCTTGGAAGCATCCTTTCTTTGCTACTAATGCTGACTCAGCTAAACACCAGCTAACTGTGACTCTCTTAACAGTAGGCAGGTACAGTCTAGTCTCTACTCCATAAAATTTGGGTTTTTTTAGAGAAAGTGTCATCATCTTAGACTGGTATTTCAGACCCTTTCTGACACATAAGAAGTAAAATTTCTAACAGTCACATCTGTGTTAGGCGGAGTATGGTCTGAGCCTGACTCTGAACACCAATGAGTTAAAGGAGTGCTGAGTGAAAGGAAATGCTTTTCCCTCATCTCCCTTCTCTAACCAGATATTTCTGTACCTTATTGTGGACATATAGCAACACAAACTTAAAGATGTGCCTTATTTCCTTAAGTCTGGGAGGAGAAGTTATCCTGGAATTAGGCACTTCCCCCTGCAATAACTGTGTGGACAACAGGGTATCTGAGTGAACCATCCAGGATTTAAAAATAAATAACACTCCTTACTAAAATTTCCATCGCTGCATCAATAATTGAATAAAAACAGGCTTTAATCAAAGTGTAAATTCTTTTCCTCAGTTGTTCAGAAAAGGTTTGCTTTCCATTTGAATCCTATCCTGCTATATATTTCATGTCTTTTTTTTATTAAAAATGTCTTTATTGAAAGTATTTCTATAAGGCTCAGGAGACTTGGCAATCATTTTTATTGGATTGATCAGTTCCACTTGCATACAAATTGCTCTTTTTGAATTGACTGCTGCAACACACTTTTTTTATATAAACTGTTCTATTGATTCTGACATAAATAACATAGAGTGCTTCAAATCATAAAAACGTCAGTTTTGGGGATTCTTACCAGAATCCACTACATACCAGACAACAACAGGCAAACAAAAAAACACAACTGTAAGTATCTATGAAACATTTAGCTCTTATAAAGTTTTCTCCTCCTGGCTTTGGCAGCTGCCATTTCTCTGTCTATTATATCCTCAATTTGCACATTTTGCACAGGTTTTTGCATTCATGAAACATGAATGGAAAAAACCCAAATAAATCCTTCTAACAGATCTAATGTGGCTAATGAGAGAAAAAGGAAGAAGGAAATGGGGCAAAATACATTCAGCTATTCTATTTCTATTTTTGTTTTGAACTTTTATTCTGGGAGTTTTGTTGTCTCATTGGTACGACTCCCATTCTGCTTGAGTGGAGTGATGGCTACGTGCTCCCAGGAAACATCTGTTCTACTGCAAACACTTCTATCGTTCTTAGGACAGCTCGGCTAAACTGTGGTTTATTTGGAAACTGGATGTCTCAGCCATGGCGCTTGAATTCAACAGTGTGGTCTGTTCTTCCAGAGAACGTTTGAGGAACTCACATCTCCCCACTCTGTGCTTCTGTTCCTTCATTTCTGAGTCATCATCAGTGATGGATTTAAGGTTGGTCTCTATTTCTCTCTTTCCATTGAGACAGCCCTCACATGTATGACAAGCCTCACATTTGCATACAAATCACTGTCTGGGGTTTGGGGTTACTTTTGGTTCTCCAAGACTGTGCAGTTAGGCAGCACACTCTGATTTCCTCGGCTGCCAGTCAAGGCTCACTAACAGGAGCCTAGAAGCAAGGCTGAGCTGAGATTTGCTGAAACAAAGGTGAATTGATACAACGGGCTCCAGTTTGTAATAGAAGTTATTGAAACGGAGGTGAAACTGAAAGATGAAAGTGTCTTCCACGGGAGCATGCATCCGGTCCATCTGTGTCGGATGTCATGTCCAGCTGTCATGTGTCTGGGTTTTGTTGTTCTCATCTCATTTTCTGACTGGAAATATCACTCCTTCTGGACTGCTGAACATCTAGAAATTCAGGCCAAAGGGCATTATTTTTCAGATCCTGTCTGGACAGAGTTTCTGGGCAGAGAAAGAAGACACAGCTGGTACTTCTGAATCCTAGGCAGATGTTCTGCCCAAGCATAGTGAGTCCAACACACTGAAGATGGGTAAAGGCCTCTGAACATGCAGTACCCTGCATGGGCATGTGCATTTCTGCCTGGGACATCTCTGGAAGACCTGCAGAAGTCCTAGGAAGAAAGTCATTGTGAGTGTGAACACTAAAAAAGGGAGAAATAAAGATAGAAAGAAATCACTGTGCAGCTCTCTGTCTAAATTATGTCTTTGCTTGTGTATTGGCCTTGGTTTCCTACCTAGATTTTACACTAAAACCTGGGGAACATTGATTATATGTCCTTGCCCTACAGCTGTGGTGGTCTCTTGTTTGCTGTTGTTCAGCAGCAGCCGTGGAGCACAGCTTCAATGTGCCTAAGACTATTACATGACTGCATTTCTTGAACAAATTGGAAGAAAGCCTAATGTCGCATTGTTGCATTTCACATAAGAGAGCACAGTAGGTTTGGTAGGTTTCTTGGTTTGTTTTTTTTTTGGTGTGTGGGGTTTTTTTTGGTTGTTTGGTTTTTTTGTTTGTTTGTTTTGTTTTTTTTTTTAACTTTGAAAAAGGCTATTTAAATCAACAGGGGGTTGCCCATATTTCCTTTAGACTGCAGAGGAATGGATGAATGGATGGCATTTGTTTCTTCACAAGAGTTTCTCTTTTTTTGAAATAAAGAAAAGGAGAAAAATAAAACAAATGTTCTCACCCATCTGTCAGCAGTCCATTAGCAAAGAAGTCCTTGGCAGTAGGGAAAGGAAGAGCATTTACCATGCTCTAAGGTGGATGATGGGGCAGTAGCAACACTGGTTGGCTTGTGGCAGCAGCAGTATGTCATGTCATGTTGGATCTATTCCTTTGGCAACAGCCAGAGAGATGCTTCTTTTTCCTCCCTCCCCTCTGCTGACTGAAATTTCCCTTTGCATACAATGCGGTGTCATGGGGTGGGTGAGATTCCACATCTCCTGCCAGTGCTGGGTTTATATGGTTATCTCTCAAAGAGAAAGCTGCTTTCCAAGAAAACATCCCCATATAAGCTTGAAATTTTTTGCAGAACTTGCCTCACCAATACTTTTCTTGTCTCACCAGAAATCTGTTATTACCTGCTTGCTTCCTCGTGCTTTGAGCAGACTCAGAAGAAGCCAGAGAGCAGTGGGACTGTCCTCTCCAAGCGGCTCTGGCCAGTTTGCCTCCATTCCCTCCACTAGCATGTTTTAATAACAGTTTAGATGCCCATATCCACATTGTGGAAAAGTTCTGTGAAAAATGGAAAAGTATGATCAGCTTAAATTAAGGACTACAGTGACAGAATGGGGAAAATGAAGCTGTTTTTCTATTTGCATTGTGCTCCGTGGAGACAGTGAAGCTTTACTAGGGCTTGGTTGAATAATGAGCCACTAAACAGAGAACCCTGCATATCACTTTACAAACAGTTCCTCACAGAGTTCGTATTAATTATTCCATTCCTTCTGATTAGATTCAGCTGATTTCTCACTCACTCTCACATGACTTTGTGTGAAGCTCTACGATGTCTTGTGAGAACAGCAATGACACATCCATGCTGATACAGTCATTAGATAGCCTGAGAACTCATGCTTCCCGATGTGGTCATTTGCTTGCCAACAGACACTACTATGATGCAGTGAAGGTCTTTGTTCCTGCAAAAATTGCTGCAAATCTGCAATGCAGATTGTCAGAGGGGAATGGCCAGAGGGTCAAATCTGCTTTTCAAAGGTGTGCATGATCTTCCAAAGCTGGGGTATGGTTATGAAGATTTATCCTCATTGAAGATTTGGTAATGCAAACATTGGTGGTTATAACTTTCTGGTTTTATTTTTCACTCTCTCTCTGGTGTTGCCCTGTCTTGTATCGTACCTGGGCAGGTGATGGATTGCACATGGCTAAATGGCTGTAAACCTATATCAAGAAGGAAGGAGGGAGGAGGAAAGCACTTTCCTGGGAATTCAGAGATGATAATGAGGGAACCCATCCTGATTCAGGCAACAGAATATAAAAAAAGCCTGAATAAAAAGAAACAGAAAGATAAATCTTCAAATGCAGAGTGCTGGATTGGTACCTTCTTGATCTGTTTGCCCAGTAGCTCCAGGGTTTGTGTGGCTTATGTTTATCATTTTCCTCCTAAGTGGTCATGAAATGGCCAGACCGAAGGGAAGGGAAGGGAAGGGAAGGGAAGGGAAGGGAAGGGAAGGGAGTATCTCTGCTCCTTATATCAGAGCATGTTGTTGACCCATAATCCTGGAGTGTGCAGAATACCCTTGCTGCCCAGAGACCATGAACACACAGGGGCACTCACTGCTTGGAGCTTGCTGCACAGGTGCTGGCAGTCCTGCTGTCTCTGGATGGGATGTAGCATAGCTGTATTATTGCAGTATTACTGGTGAAAATCTAATAGCTTGAGTTAGGTGCCTTGCCCATGTGGGGCTAAGTTGTTATCCTCATTAAGGAGAGTGCTGGGCTGTCTGACTTGCACCAGTGCTAGCTCAGGGCCCACTGAATCACACTGCATTGCAAAGTAAAGACGTTTCCAAGGTTTTTGTTTCCCTTAGCAATTAAGGTTTTGCTGATTACCTCTTCTGAACCTTTCCTGGTGGGCTCCCAACTTGTTGCTGTTGCAGAGGAATAGAAGAGCAGAGCTTGGCTGTGGGCTCAAGGAGGACTGCACCCTGCCAGGGCTCTTCAATTCCCCTGCTCTCCGAGGGAGTGCTGGTGCTTCGTTTAGAAATATCACACTGTACTGTTTGTATTTCTGTTTTCAAATAGCTTAGTTTGACATAGTTGAGGGAAAAAAAGAAATGGTAGCATTTCTGCGTATCGGCATTCGTCTCTGAAACACTTTAGTTACAGCACAAGAAATGGAGCTTCTGCATTAACCAAGGCCAACAAGTGCAGTTGCTTCACAACACTGCTTAAAACACAAACATTTGTGGTGCATACATACTTTGTTTATAATCTCATCACTGTGTGTATGGATTTCATTGCAAACTGTGTGATATATCATTTCATCTCTTATAGTATAGAAATAGTGTATAACAATCAGATTGAGTACTTTATTTATAGTTGTCAAGAACCAGATGACAGAAAACATCCTCTGCTTGAAGAATGATTACTGCTAGTGTTTCCTGGGAACCCCTTTCATCAAACAGTGGGAATGTTTCTTGTCTTTAGCATCACATCTGCAATGTTAGAACCAATAAAATGTCAATAACTCCATTATTATGAAGCCCTGCTTTCAAGGATTAATAATTTCAAACATACTCATACACAGGCAAAAGCATTAGAAACTGAAATTTGGCATAAACATTTGTGATCCGAGAGCAAAGCTACTTCTGCAGAATGATCTCTGCAGTTTTGAATCTGAGAGGACTCTCAAGGTACCTGCAATATTTTTTTGTTTGTTTTTGAGTCAGTTGTTTGGAAATGATACAATCTCACTTGCTATCTGGCAAGAACTCATTTGTATGTCTGAAGCTCTCAGTAGGGAAAATATTGTGGTTTACTTTCTTGCTTTTCTAATGGAGCTTTCTCTAGATGCCAAGGAAAGGGAGATGGTGAAGTTCAATTGGTACAGCAGAAACCTTCCTTCACTTCTAAATTTGTCCATGAAGTATTTCAGCTTTCCATTGTTTAAAGCTCTTTTATATGTTGCTGAGTATTATGTGTAAGGAATACTATGCAGGAAAATGTCATTGCATAAAGAAACCAAACCCCCAAATAACTCCCCAAGCACTGGAATAAAGGAAGCCTAGTCTACTGTGGTTTTTGTTTTGAGTTTGACCAACTTGATTTTTACAAAGATATGAACTCTAACTGAAGTTTTCCCCATAGTTAGACATTTACGGTCTCTTTCATTCTTTCTCTCCCTCTTGCCCTTTCTTTTCTCCCATGTAGATTTTAATTAGCTCTTTCTCTGCCTGTTTTAATGAATTTGGCTGAAATTTATATCTTTGACATCTCTTCCCCTCTTCCTGTTAGATTTTTTTTTCTTTTAAATCAGTGAACAGATTTAAAAACTATTGCCAGGAACTCATATTTGCACATAATTAAAAATGTACATACAGTGGGAATACACAAACCTCATTAGCTTAGAAAAGCAGGTTTAAAAATGTGCTCTGGCTCTCTCAGCTTTCATGTGACAATATTTCAGTTGTCCAAGAACCCCTAATAATCTAAGAACCTGCAATAATAGTGTGAATTTCTCATCAATCATTGCCCGATGATCTTTGGGCACCTATGTGAAATGTAATGCCAAGCATAAGGCAGCATGCCCAGTTTCATTTTATTATGCAACTGGCAAGATGCTAAATTACACAAGTGTTGGTGAAGAGGAATCTGAACAGATTCTTTTTGTGGGGCCTAAAATTTTGTGTCAAAATTCAGGACTTGGTAGCATTCAGAACACCCATGCTGTTGTTGTTGATGAAGGAGTACAGTCCAGTTCAGCTTCTTCCAGAGACCTGACATCTCTTCTTTGCATTTCTGAACTGTTGACTTAAATAACTCACTCGTTCCATACCCATGCACTTGCTTCCTCCCTCATTCACCTACGCAAAGTATGAACAAACTTCCTGAAGTTATCACTTTGTATTTCAGCTTGTAAAACAAGGCATTTTGGGACTTTTGCACAAGCTGCCTTGGCCACTGCTCCCACTGTTAAGCCGTGACAATAACAGGTGCCCGGACTCTGAAACACAAGAGGAGGAAGCAGCAGGCATTTGATACACCCGTCCATGCACGTAGCACTGCAATAGTCATCAGTCATGTTGAATGCTAAACATCGCACACTAGACAGCTTGAGTAGGAAGCCTGTGCTTTCACGTGCTTTATTCTCCTGTTAAACCAATACAACTGGGTCAGAAACAACTGAAGTGAGTTCATGATTAATGTGTTAAGGGCAACCTACTCTAACTCTGACATAGCAGTCACTCCTTTCCAGTTGAGGGAAGAGGCTAAATGAACTCTTGGTCAATCTGTGCATAGAACAGACATCTACTTTGAGTTGAAATGATGCTGGCTTGGAATTAGAAATGTTTCTAAGACCATAATTTTTATTTGAATTGACCTTTGGACCTCACAATGTGCTGCAAGAGCATCTGTAATAAGAAATGTAGGCCAGCCAAGCCCAAAGGTCTCCCTCTCCCTGAGGACTGACCACACTAAACAACAAAGCCACAAGCCTGCAATGAGAAGCTGAATGCGTGGAGAGGAATGTCAGCCTAGATAATACTTGCCTGGCACAGACCTGCATGGCATGCCAGGTCAGTTCTTTAATAATACGGAGAAACCAGAAAGCCACATCACAGGTGATCTTCAGATAACCTCAGTGGGAAGAGCCTGAAATAAAAAAAACTTGATTGAACAAAGTTCCTGAGTACTTTGGCTTAAGTTAGAGTACTCACGTACTTAAACAAGCTGGAGTATCCTGCTAAGTGGTGACCTCAAAAAGGAAAGACAGCATATGATATTAGAGTGCTGGGTAGGGTTCAAAACCTACAGTAGGTGCCCTCTATGGTCTTCTACCTTCCCAGAGAGTGTTTTAGGGACTAATCTGGTGTTAACTGAAACTCTTTATAGGACTCATACTTTTGGTAATGAAGATTCCCTATTATTATCAGATCGGGGGAATTTGTCCTGTAAAAATAGTTTCTGCTCCAAGACTGGCAAGACATCTTCAGTATGATCAAGACAGGTAACTCCAGACATGGAGAACTGGGAGAAAGTAGAAAAGTCAAGGCAGCTGTTTAATGGCTGATAAGTTGTGTGAATATCAGTGGCAGATAACAGCGCTCATCTTCTCCGCGAGTTTTGTAGCACGAAGTGTCATCTGTTCTTGTCTGCAGAAATCACCCCAAAACCTGCATGAGATATTCTGCTTGTACATTTTTTCTGCTTGAATTATGCTGGTATAAAACTGGTGGATTAGAGAAGAGCATCAGGGTGTCTGTCATCAATGTCCATGCAATATGACAAGCATTAAAAAGCATCAATTCCTCAGTAGTGTAGAGAACGAGCACTGCAGTGGATTGTATTTCTGGTACTATTATTACAGAGAGACTTGTAAGAAGCATACATGCTGTGGATGAAATGGGTATGGAATCACAGAGGCTAATGATAGAAAAAGGCCACTTATGTCAACTGCTACATTTCCCTGCTGGTATAGGATTGTTCCCAATGAGATAAGGTGTATTTTTAGTGCTTTGTCCAGTCTGGTTTCATATGTAAATAATAAAGATTGTCAGTCATAAAGGAGCCTGAAATAGTTTTGTTCTACTTCTGTCTTCCTCTTCCCTCCCTCCTCCCCTCCCTAATTTCTTATTTAGGTTAAATGAGAACAGGAAAGACATCCATACTTTTTTTTCTTCCCCTTTCTGTTCTCTCCTTTCTACTGTTTGACCCTCTTCATAGACAGGATTTCTCTGACCTGATTTTTAAAAAAATGTATTTGGACAGTTCACTTTTATATGCTACTCTATCTCAGGTCTAATTTAGGAGTCTTTTCAAAATGTGGAGGCTCAGTTTGACAGGAAACAACCTACTTGCAAGCAAACCTGGAAAATAAGAAATAAACAAAACAGTGATTTCTGCCTAGATAGGAACAGAACTGGAGTTTTGCATATGTTTTCTTGTGTACTGTGCCTCACATTACCTTATGAGTTGCTGAGGGTCTACTCACTGTCTGTCTGTCCATTATACATAGACTTCCAGAATAGTGAGCTAGGATGTGGTTTAGCTTGAAATCAAGTATAAGTCATACCACACAAGAACAAGCAATTTAACAACAAGATCAAGTAGTCTTTTTGGTATAGAAAGAGAACTGCACAAGTACTTCAGTATTTTCATACAAATACCCTTTCATGTTTGGGAGAACTATTTCCCTTTTTTGACTTTGCACCCTTAGAGAGTTGCATCTCAAGGGGACATGAACTGGTATGACACAGTTTTTTAGAAAATGAAATTTTTGGCTTGGAACTCATCTGTATTAGGAAACAAACTTGTCCCCAGTGGTTTGTCATTGCACGTGCCAGAAAGTCAAGTGGAGAGGCTGAGGAAGTTACAGCTGAGGTGCTATTATCTTGATGAGTGAATGGCCCTCAGAATATCATGTCTTTGATCCATATGCAGTCACATATCTGCTTTGAATCTGGTGAGCATAATACCTTTTAGTCAGTGAAACAGTGGACAAATTAATGCCCTCTTTGTTGCTGATGGGAGAAACCCATCTAAATGGTAGCCTGAATGAGAACACAGAGAACAAAAAGACCTAGGGATTGAATCAATAGCAGCTGAGTGTGTGTCCGATTTTCAGCAAAAGAAATACAGAGAGAGATGGAAAATGAGGACACACCAAAAAATTACTTGTCATCTGCTGTTAAGATAAAGCTGTGGAGAGAGAGACCAAGGGAAAAAAGAACCTCTGTTATGGACTGTGTTGGCTGAAAAAAGTCTTGAAAGAGAAACTGTGTCCTATTGTCCATCCATGCTGAGTTCAGGGAGACAGAGTTCCTGACATCCTCTTTCAATAATCAATCTTACACAAAGCACCCAGCTCCAGCACCAGCTTCTTTTCCCAATAGAAACAACCCCCAAGGTACCAAATATTGGCCAACAGCTGCTTTTTCTCAGAAAGGTGAAGCAGAACCTAATCCCCATTATCCCTCAGTGCCAGACTGCAGTGTCCTGTGACTTTGGGAAGCCCTCCCAGAAGCTGCTGAGAGAGAAACAGGCCTTGGCTCTTACTTACTCCAACTTACTCCTGACTTACTCCAGGGAGAGAAGGAAAAATATGCAAGAGAATGAAGATAATATGTGCAAAGAGGAAAAAATATTCAACAAGGGAGAGCAGAAATGTACTGGAAACTGAGGACTATCAGAGACAAGCTGCCATCAGCTTCCTTTGGAAGTTTGGAGTTGCCGGAGAGAAATGAGACTGTACAACTTCATAATTTATAGGCAGGCACATAGAGTAATGAACGAGTGGTGATCTATCTCTTTCTGAGAACTGCTAGTTCTAGTTTCCTTCCTGTCATGGTGTCAGCAGCACCCTGCTTCACCAGGCCACAGCTCAGTAACATTCCCACAGTTGTTAGTGGGCTTATCCTAGGGATATTTCTGCAAGATATAGAAGTACTGATATCTGGCCAAGGAATAGAAGCACAGAGACTAAGTGCAAGATTCATCCTGCATGACTTTATACGTCTCATCTGGGCTCTAGGGTCAGAAGAGCCACAGAGACGCGCCTTGGGCACAACTTGTCTGACCTTTTTCAGGCATGTAAATAAGCCGAGACATGCGACAGTGCCTGTTTCCCCACAAATGGTAAAAGGAATCCAAATTATTTTCTCATATGTAGATGCTTGCACCGTAGAGGGCTGAATGCACATAGGTCTTTCCCAACCAAAATATCTGCTTAAGGGTGCTTGGGAATAAAGGTTGGAGCAGGAGCTGGGACCCTGGTCTCCCAGAAAACAAAACAGTAGCTCTGAATTATAGCTGTCCTTCTCTGTATGTAGTTCCTCATGTTTGTGACACTGATTTCTCTATCCACAGTGAGTCAATTTACACGTTTATGTCTAATAGAATACTCACCAATAACCAGGTTCAGGCAATCAGAAAAATCACATCTGTGTCTTAGCAACAGAAAACATTGCTAAATTGAAAAATGGTCACCAGCAATCTCATACTGTTGTCTTTCCACTGCCACAGGAGAAGTGAATGTTTTAAAAATCAGTTTAGATTTGTGAAATGGCATAATTTTTTAATCTAATAACTGCTGACCCAACTTTTTGGATAGCATAATTTTTATTTTTCATCATCTTCCATTTTGCCATGCTACCTTACAACCTTTCTCCTCAACTTGCTGTTGCATGCCTGGCTTTCTGAGTGTGGTCTTTGGGGTTTACCATCCTCTTTCCCAATAAATGTGTCTTTTGCTGCTCTTCTCCCATTGCGATTACAGGATGTGTTTTACAAACTGGGTCTTTATATGCTCTGTAACAAAGTCACCCAGATTTCCTCAACACTTTCTTTGTTGGGTTTTTTTATTATTATTATTTTTTAACAACTCACTTCAGAGCCCTCATGTCCCATTTTGTCTTCTATCACACAACAATGAACATTTTGATTTCTTCAGTGTATTTGTGTTTCCATGGTGAACAGAATATTATCATCTTTTCTTGTGGCTTACCAGCTTTGAATGGTATAAACTACAGAATTAGTTTTTAATCTTTTGGCATATTTTTCTGCCCTGAATCCTTTGTATTCAAGTTAAATACATTTTATAACCAGGTGATCAGTGGATATCTGCACTTCAAGGCCAAATAAACTAGTAGCTGACTTCCAGAAAATTTCACCCAGCTACCCTTAACCTGGGTTCAACATCTTGTATTTGCCTACAGCATGTCTTCAAGAAAGGCACCTGGACTTGAGATAAAGAATTCGCCTGTTCATGTGGTAGTTTGTGCAAATAATTAATCATTATCTTAAAACATTGTGCCTTATTTCTCACTTGAATTTTTCCAGATTTAACTCCCAGATATTGATTCATGTTTGGCTTGTGCTTGATTAAAGTACATAAGGTACTTATAATAAAACAGTATTCAATCTTCTCTTTGACAGGCTAAACATATGGAGCTCTTCAAGTCTCTTGCTTGATGCTCTTCCTGAACCGACTCAGGGAAACGAATTATGTTGCACCCAGCGTGCTATGGGGGAAACAATGGGACCGTGTTTCGCACAGAAACATTGTGCTTCATCAGGGCTTGGGGGAGAAGGGAAAAGAGGAGGGGAGACGAGACTAGGCAGGGCAAGAGACAGACAATTCCTTAGCCAAGCTGCAAAGAAAAATCTTCTGGGCACAAAACCAGGGCTGCACGTGTGCCACAGCTCTGTAGTGACTTACCTGCTGTTCTGGAAAAGTGGCATGGGGCAGGGACTGCCCACAACATAGCTAGTCACTAGCTCTCTGCATCTGCTGGGATCCAGAAACTCACCTGGCAGGGACAGGATCCAGATTTCTCTGCAAACTTGGCTGGGTAATCAGACAAAGGCATTTACTCTTCATTATGATATGCTTTAGCTAGAATAAAGAGATTGTGCTAGGAAGAAAAATAAAATAGCTTCTATTTCATTCTCTTGAAACAAGTGTTTTTCAGTTAGACATCAAACAGCATAAAACCTATCTGGAAGAGTATTAAACCTCTACCCATACTTTCATGGTAATATAGTTTTGTTTAAAAAAATAGTAAACTGAAAACGTTATCCCATTTCTCTATATGTTGGCATTTTTCATTTGCTTGGGTATTTTGCCGCAGGTTTTTTTAATATATATTTGGGTTTATATTGCGCTTAAACAGGTAAAATTATTACTTATTTTTTGCTTTTTAAAAATTGTATAGAAAACACAAGATTAGGGACAAGATTCATGCACAGCATATATGCAGTTCTCAAAGAAGATTATAAAAGACTGCTCCAAGGAAAGTATATTAGAGTGAGCAGGCCCAAGTTACAGGTTTAAGATTACAATATTAAACTTTTAAATACCACATTGCCTTGTCTGAAATAGCTAGTGTGTGGTTAGTTCTGCATCCTTGTGGAATTTTAAAGCAAAACCAAAAATTAGGTTGGTGAGCTTAGGCAAATAACTTGAAGTATATGAGATATTTCCAACTAGGCCAGCTTGTTTTTTCTGGGTTGTATAGTAAGCCAGCTGCACCACATGAAATGTATAAATGCATGGAAAGTTATAAATATTGCCAAGATTGTTTGATGTGATAATCTATCCCTCTTGACTGTTGTGAACACTTCCTATGTCTTGCATTTTCTTGGAGTTTGATATATTTATCGTAAGCCCAGTGACTTGGAGCTTGAGAGGTAGAGAGCTCTTTACTCCCATCCATAGGTAAGAATGGAAAGGACAAGTATAGAATTACTTTTTATCGAGCTGTAAGCACAAAGATGCTTCAGAGAGGGGAGATCTCTTGCTATTACGCAGTAGTAAACAGGGGAGGATGTGCAGCTCCCGTTTCCATAGACCTGCTGGCCAGGGGTTCTTCTGATGCATAGCACAGTGCGTGCTCAACGTGTGCTCACCTACAGCAGGTGAACCAGTTTGCCAACTCCAAGAATGTCACCTTGCATCCTTCTCCCTCCTCCTCTACTCCTGCCATACTCCACCCCCACTCCCACCTGCATGGTCCTGCCCCTTCCTTTGTGCTCTTCATCCACTGCCGTGAATTAACTCGGCTTCTTTGGTCGGGAAATAACTACACTTTTCTTTCTTTTTGATAGCTTGTTTTTCTGCCTGGCCAGGAAACTGCACAGTGAGTCCAATGAGCACCGGAGCTGATGCGTGCCTTGTTATGACACTGCGGTCCCAGCTCCCCTTCCCATCGTGTGCAGTCATCCCCTAACGCTGCAGCACAAAAATTCCCCAAATAGCAGAGCAATGCCTGCTGGGGCTGCAGTCTGCCATAGGATGTGGCAACAGTTGCTTGATTTTAGAAAAGCACTGGTACTTTCTCCTGAAGAGGCTGTTTAACCTAGGGAGATTATGCAGGGCTCTCCACTTTAGGTATCAAGTAAAATGCATCACAGCAGGCCTGACCTTGGTGACTCAGATGACCTTAGGTGTCAGAGGACCTGGCTGCCAAATGAGGAAGAAGTCTCAGAAAGATCTCAGACTGTTTGGAAGTCTTGGGGTCAGGAGCTCCAAGGAGAAAGGTGTCCTTTACTCCCCTTGCTAATGAATGAAGGGAAAGCCTGAACATGAAGACTTGACATGGGAAACTGCAGCAGACTGCAGGCCAATTGGGAAAGCATCACAGCTAGAAGTGGTTTCCCGATGGACCACAGTGGTGGTGGGGTCCAAAAATCTTTCAGGATGGAAGAGTTCCTCCCTTAGCAATGGAGAGCCCAGGCAAGTTTCCTACACACTCTGAGCACTGGGAGAACTGACCACTGTGAAAACAGACACAAGTAGCAAAGGACCTGCTGGGCATTGATGTGCGCAAGATGGAAAGATGCACATGGATGAGGTGTGAAAGTTGCATTCACCTGTTGGGCATCCACACATGGAAAGTGTGAAATTAACAGACTGCTGCTAAAGGTGGCCCAGGGAAGCCTGTTATTTGTGCACGCAGATAGTGGCCATGCTTTCCCAAGCTAATGCTGTGTTCCCATTTTCTCCTCCTCTTAAAAGCTTTTTTCTCGCTTCACGCTCAGGCTTGTGCGAGGGGAAGTGCTGCCTGTTCAGGACACAGTCAGAGGAATATCTTCTGCCTGCAAGGCTCAGCTGCAAGTACGAATTGTTCTTAGGAAGGACCCTCACGTCTTACCTGGTCAGGTGCTGCCTCTCACAATTTGCTGCAGTTGTGTGCTCCCAGGCGTGTGGGACCTTACAGATGCCCTTCACATTTATGAGCTTATTTTGCATTACCGTGCACTGCGTTTAACAGGAGCATAATAGATTCTTTATCGCTGGGGATTTTTGATACCAGATCAGACAGATGTCTGTTGGGTGTAGAGAGCCATGCCCTCAGGAAAATAATAGAGCAATGATTCCTGAGGAATCATGTAGCCTTCCTTTCTGCTTTTCTTTGCTGACTTCTTCAGAGAGCAAAGTCTGGAGCAAAATGATGGTAATATTAAATTCTGCCCAGTAGAATTTTGATACAGTGTTTTATAAGCATTGCACAGCATTTCAGGACTGCTAGATACTCTACTACTGCTATGAGAGGAAATTTAGGATTACTCCATTACTTCAGACTACTTGTATGTAATAGCTCATATATTATGTTGGAATATAACCGAATGCTTTTGTATCAGAGATCAGAAATCAGACTATTGGCACTGGCTTGGGCAGTTCTCAGTACCAACTGACTCTTAGGATGAAAACTTAAGAATTCTTGTCTTTTCATTGCCCCAGATGACATGGGGTTCAGTCTCTCTCCTGGTTCATTAAGAAACATGTAAAATCCCTTCTATTTAATTTTAATTTTGTCCCTTTTCTCTCTCCTTACTAATGTGGATGGAAAAAAAAAAGTGGAAAAAACATAATATGAAAATTTAAACTGTTCATACCAATCCCTTTACAAATGTTTTGTGTATCCAAAGGCACCCATAATTTGCAGCCTTCTGACTAGTGTTCATTAGCAATTTCAAAGACTGTCCCTCTTTCTTGGCTTGAAAAGATGTGCTCTGGGCACAAATTTCCTGCATTGACTGTGATATTGGAACTAAACAGAACATCTTGAGTCCTTATATTTCTTATTGTTGAAGTCACTGGATGGCATAAGGGCTTTGTTTTCTTTTGCAATCAGGATGACAGATACCCGTCTTCCACATAAGGCAATTGAAGAAGTCCTCCTCAAAATATCTGTTATCGGGTGTCAAAGACCAGGTGATAAATTCATACCCACCAACGTGACTATTAAAGCAAAATGTGTAATGCTCCTTTGGCTGTGACATATGCATAGTCACTAAATTCAACAGCTCAAACACCTTCTCCCAGTGCTAGCTCTGCTCCGTTCCAGTTGGCTCCTTCAGTACGGTTTTGCAATACGACAGATATTTCATTTACAGCACAGAGGTGTATGCCTGAACATATTTGCAGGCCAGGAGGGGATTTTGGCTGGAGAGATTTTTTTTTTTGGAACAGAGAGTTAGAAAAATCCTGCGTGGAGTTGGCAGTGGTGGCTTGGTACGGGTTAAGGTGCCAACTCAGCCGTGCTCGGCCTCTGACGGGTGGCCGGCAAGCGCGTTGCTGAGCAGGTTCCTGGGTCACCTCTGAAGTTAGTCCTGCTTGTGAAGAGACTGACTATCTCCCGTGCAGATTTGGTGTATGCAGGCAGACTGGTACATGTATGAAACAAAGCGTCTGATGCAAGTGGAAGTGCCAGCATAAGAAAGGAATATATCAGAAACAATTTTTCTAGCTGTCCTGGATATTTTTTTGATTTTTTTTTTTTCTTTAACAGTATAAGAAGTGAGAGAAGAGAACGACGTCTTTTTTACCAAAGTTAAGTTCAGCCTGTGGATGAAAAGCTGGCCCAGGTTTCAGCTTTCACAGCAGGTTTGAGAAGTCTGTATCCCATGCTATTAAAAGTGACTGAATCTTGGAAGTTTATCTCAATTTCACATAAATTTGAATAACCCAGAAATTTAACTCAAGTTACAACAAAAATTTAAAGAGATTTTGGATTCATGGGTAGTTCTGTTTATAGAATCTCTTCCAGGCAGATTCCACATGCATTCAAGAAACAGTTGAAGCTGTTCAGCTGTCATTTTGTGAGTATTTTTAAAGAGATTGTCTTCCCCTTGTTCCCTGGATAATTGTATTTCCAGTTGAGAGAAGATCCAGCTGAGGATAGGTGGACCCACAGGTAGAGCAGTAGTATTTGAGGGCATTCAGATCTCAATTTTTGTCCTGGCTCATATACAGAACCGATACCTGGATTCAGATCTCAAGCAATCCAGAATTCCTGAGGTGCTCATATTCATGGGTTGGATTTGGGCTGAAGTTCAGTTTTACAGAAGCAATAAGTGAACTAAAGCATGGAAGTGAATCACTACCAAAATCAATTTAGGGTAAGCCATTATTAACTTCTTCAGTGAACAGAGCCAAAAAAAAAAAAAAAAAAAAAAAAATTTAAACTACCACTACTTTCCCCTGAGTTTTCTCCATCACATTCCAATACTATTCTCTTATAATGTCTCTAAACTAATAGACAACACAAAAAATAACGTTTGGTAAGCACAGTCATATGCTTTTTATCAATATTTTATTTTGAAACATGGTGAAGAGTTGTGTTGCACGATGAAAAATGTCTCTCTCTAAACATCATTTTCTAATGGACCTTTTTATGTCCCATAAAATGTGCTAATTTTTACTTGTCCTCTGCTGTCAATGAAACAAACTATTATTTCTTTCTGCAGAACCAAACTCCAAACAAGAATGTCTGGAATATCAAGAGTAATGACATACAAAGTCCCTTCTGGCCCCAGCTTCTATTGAAAAATAATTGGATGAATTGGTGATGCTTACATTTCATCTAGCCTGCCACCGTGAGTAATTCCATGGTGCCTCCTTGGCCAAAGCTCAGCCATTTAAGCACTTGGTGAAAATCTGTTTGGATGGACTGGGTGTAGGAATATGTCAGATAGCAGCAGAGTAAGAATGAAAGGTCTTTGGAATAGCATTGCATATGTTGTCACAGCATCTAACGCTCTGCAAATGGCATCCTGATTGTGACTTCAAGTTTCTGCTGCAGTGTAAATAATAAACGATGAGGATGCTAACTATAAAAGTATAGCTGGCCTGCATACAAACTGCAATGTGATGGGCAAGGGAATTCAGATGGTGGAATAGGTCCTTGCGTGGTGTAAGTTATCATGGTACCATGTGATGTCAGTGGAGCTGTGGTTTGCCCAAAGGATTGCCTCTGCCTTGCCAAGAAATCAAGATACGGGCTGTCACCTCTCAGATTGGATTAATGAACCAGAACAACACAGATGCCAGCTTGCCAATGTTCTTATTGGGATCACAATTTGTTACAAATTTTTAATAGGAAACAATTAATAGAAAAATTATTTTTTCCCTTCCAAATCTCTCAAATAGTGATTCTAAAACATGTATGTACTTTTTTTGTCTTTTGATTCATATTCTTTCCAGTGACTTTTCCTTCTGTTCCTTTTTCCTGCCTTATTGTTGACAGGTTTAGAAAAAGTTTTTTCAGATGTTCCCAGACTTTTAGATCATCAGAGGAGAAAGAGATTTGGGAGAGGACTGTGAGACAGAAGCACCACAGAGGGAGCCAGGGTGAGATAAGACCAAGGAGTGGGGCCAGGTGGTGCGGCAAGGTGGTCACTCCTGTGGGGGTCCCTGGTGGGGTCCCCGGTGGGATCCCTGGTGGGGCTGCTGCCCTGAGCCACTTTGCACAGCCAGCTCTTGTGCTGATTCTTCCCTAGTCTTGGGAGTGCAGGCTGCACTGAGGGAGAGAGGGAATCATAAACAAGGAGAGAGAAAGGTGGAGACTTTACTGAAGCCAGCACTCGAGCAGCAGTTCTCCAGACCTCCCCACTGTGTAATGACGTGAGAAGGTGAACTTTAGAAGGAGGAGATGGCCTCTTCCTCCTGCTGTTTTGGAGGTGAAAGTGAAGAACAATGTGTTAAGCGAAACCAGCTCACTACTTTCTCTCTTGAGCAGGCAGTTATTTCCATATGAATAGCTGCATTTGAACAAATTTCTTTTTTTTTTTTTTTAGCTCAAAGTTTGTTTAATTTTAACAAATCTTCCTGTGATGAAGTATCACATGGTGACACGTACATCTTTCAGCCAGCGAACTCTCCCATTAAGGGCTGTGAGGCATGAAGCTTTGCCTGTTCATGCCTAAGGTGTGCATGCAGAGGCTGACAGACACAGACTGTGGTATGTGCTATTGCTTATTCAGGGCGGTCTGGAAAGGTGGTGTCTTGATTTCACTCTGGCAGCAGGGCAACTGCTGAGAGGGAAGCGGGAGGATCGGAAAGGTTAAGTGTCGTCTAGAGTGAAGCATTCTCAGACAGCCCCATGACTTCATATGAACTTGTCACACGCCGAGTCATTATTTTGGACAGAAACACGGCCAAGGCGAAGTTGTGGTCTGAGTTCTAGACACTACTCCATCACATGCAAATAGATATATGAACTTTTCTCTCTACCCAAATAAATGAATACATAAAACCAAAACACACACACACAAATTATAAACCCCAATGACTCAAACTGGTTAATGCAGGAACTACAAGGATGTCAGGTCAATTTGTGGTGCTCCTCGATATGCACATGAATTCAAACAATCTTCCTGTTCTGATAATGAAGAACTTACTTCTAACATAGAAGAGTCCCATATTCCATGTGACTTCAAGTGCAACTATAGCACTTCATGGGTGCTGTCTTTAAGTGATATACTGGATGCTGACTGCCTGAAGCTCTGCCTCTTCTTCATAAAGCATCTCTTATTTCCTTTTCTTAGCTGTAAAAACACTTCCTGGAAAAGGCTCTTTCCCTGCAAGTGTTCTAGGGACACCTTCCAGATACTAATCTGGGAAGCAGCATGGGAGCAGCATGGGACCTCCCTGATATCTCATGAGTAGACGATTTCTGCAAGGTTTTGAGGGGCTGGGCACGGTCTTTTCATCAGGAGGGGACGAGACATTTATCAAAACAGGGCAATTGCCATGGGCTGACCTACTTGGTGCTGAGGAGGGGTTGTCCCAGAGGAGGAAACAGTCCCACTGTTAGAAGACAGGGTATATGAGGACGTGTAAAAGTAGCAGCCAGGTGGCTGAAATTGTTGTTTACTCTTCGTGAGAGCTGTAAAGAAATGGGGTAGTGTCTTTGGGCATGGAATGAATAAGGAAGCTGAAAATGTGATTTTTGGGGTGGGGATAGAGCTCGCAACAATGACGTTGTAAAAACAAACCCCCTAAGACGTATCATGGTGAAGTTCAGTGCTGCTTTTTGAGAAACTAGAGGGAGCTGATCTTACAAAAACAAGTGCTTGTTGAGGTTGCTGTTGTATGGAACTGGTATGTGATGTTTTTCTAGCAGCCTCTCTTCACTGTCATCAGAGTGCAATTTCTCCAGAGTCGCTGTGGGATGCAACAGATTTCTTGGAAAAGAAGGCTGTGTTGACACCCACAGGCTAGTAATGTTTTCACAAGAAGGAACATGACTTTACATTTGACTCTCTTGAAAAGAGATTAGCAACACTGATTTATAAGAATTGCCAGGGTTTGAGGTTGTTTTTTTCACCCTCTCTCTGAATCTAAGCTCCAGCAGGTAGGTGTTAAGTGAGTGAAGCATTTCTGGCAAGATTTATGTGCCCATACAGTAGAATGGGAGTGAAATCTGACAGTCTAAAGGAGGGGGAGCAACTGACAAATAGAGGGGGTAGAAAAGGCAGATTTACTTGGATTTTTTCTTTCCTGTTCCTTTGCAGTCAAAACCCTTTGAGACTCTTCACTCTTGGGTTGAAAATTCAATTTGCACAGACATTTCCCTTCCCTGTCCTTTTGTTCCAGCAGCAAACACAGGGCCACAGCATGTATGTGGAAAGCAGACATGGCCAAGGCTAAATCTTCTTGAAAGAATGTATTTTTTAGAAATAGATGACAAGCACTTTCCCTAGAAACGAGATCTCTTCAATGATGAAGTTCTTTTAGAAGAAAGAAGCCCTTTCTCACTGTGGAGTCTAACAGTCAAATAAATATACTAGAAGAAAGCGTGTCCTCATACAGTAGGGTATTCCAGCGTAAATAGCAACCAAAGCCTTTGATTTACAGAAAGATGTATACTGTTCTGTTTGGTTGTTTTCATCAAATGGGTGTTTGCAGCCATGCTGGACAGCACAATTGCTCTTGTAGGTCCATGGTGGTTAACAGTTCATGGTGGTTAACAGGTGGTTAACTTCATAGAATCATAGAATGGTTTGGGTTGGAAGGGACCTTAAAGGCTCATGCTGAGCTTCTCGTTCACCAACAGCCCCAAGTCCTTCTCCTCAGGGCTGCTCTCAATCCATTCTCCGCCCAGCCTGTAGTTGTGCTTGGGATTGCCCTGACCCACGTGCAGGACCTTGCACTTGGCCTTCTTGAACTTCATGAGGTTCACACAGGCCCACCTCTCAAGCTTCTCAAGGTCCCTCTGGATGGCAGCCCTTCCCTCCAGCACGTCGACCACACCACAGCTTGGTGTCATTGACAAACTTGCTGAGGGTGCACTCGATCCCACTGTCCATGTCACTGACAAACATGGTAAACAGCTCAGGTCCCAATACTGACCCCTGAGAAACGTCACTTGTCACTAGTCTCTACTTGGACATCGAGCCATTGACCACAACTCTTTGAGTGTGACCATCCAGCCAATTCCTTATCCACCGAGTGGTCCATCTGTCAACTCCATGTCTCTCCAATTTAAAGACAAGGATGTCATGCGAGACAGTGTCAAATGCTTTGCACAAGTCCAGGTAGATGACATCAGCTGCTCTTCCTTTATCTACCAACACTGTAACCCAATTGTCTAAGGCCACCAAATTTGTCAGGCATGATTTACTCTTAGTGAAGCCATGTTGGCTGCCACCAATCACCTCCTTGTTTGCCATGTGCCTTAGCGTACTTTCCAGGAGGATCTGCTCCATGATGTTGCCAGGCACAGAGGTGAGACAGCAGCCTGCAGTTCCCTGGGCCTTCCTTTTTTCCCTTTTTAAAAATGGAAGCCAACTTCTTGGCTGTTACATGGCAAGTAACCTATAGTTTATAAAATGACCAGCTTAAGCTGAGGAACAGAAACTCAACACTTGATGAATAACAGATTACAAAACCCAAATGAGTGGGAATATTTCCATTAGCCCCACGATTCCTACTGAGCAGTACTGTAGGAATACACAATAGGGATATAGGTTAGATGATAATGGCATTCCTTTTACTGCACAAAGACACATTTTCAAAGAGATAGAAATATAGATGTAAACTACTGAATATATATCTAAATATCAGAATATGACCTTAAGTAAATATCTCAAGCCACTTCTGAAAGACATTCATCTTGAGTCATTGGTGGAAATTAGAGAAAAAAAAAACCCTCCACACTTGCCAATTGATTCTTGCTTCTTTAGCCCATGAAAACACATAGACAGATAGGTAACTAACTAAGTTTTATCTGTTGTAAAATTCAAATGTACAGATGTGTCTATGTTCTAACAAATTTGGAGTGTCCATCAGCCACAGAAACCCATAATGAGGCACTTCAGAGGAAACACTTTGACTGATGTGATCTCATTTCTGATAGAGGTACATCACGAAGAAATTTCTCAATAAAAAAGAAGTTTTCCTAAGAAAAACACTACACGTTGGCTACAGCCTGTGTGTTTGTAAGGTAAATGGAGTGATGTGCTGCTTGGGACTACTGTTGGTAAACACAGTAAGTATAACTGATCTGGATTTTTTTTTAATTCTCCTGCTCTGTGAAAATTTCCAAGATTTTAAAAACATCCTGCTCCTCAGTGGGAACAACCTGAGACCTTTTGAAGTTTCTCAGGAAAATGAGACTGGTGGGTTTCATGAACTGAACTTCAACCCCGTCGCCTAGGTATTAAGCACTGACGTGAAATGGAGAAGCTATCAGGACCAAGTCCTTGTTCTACTGACTGGCACTTAATAAATCACCATCAATCAGAGGCCATGAACTTGCTCCATCCTAAGAGATGATGGTTGTTACAACGGCCTGGTCCAGTGCAGGGTGGCAGGGGGGTTGGAACTAGGTGATATTTAAGGTCCCTTCCAACTCAAACTATTCTATGATTCTATGAATCTATGATTCTATAATAGGAGAACCAGATTCAGGTCCCTATTTTGCAAAAAAGCCCAGTTTTGCTATGTCAGTGACCTAACCGCTAGTGTCTTGGCTAAGCTGAGCTGTTCTCTTTCTTTGGATGCAAGCAATTTTTCTGACGAAAGCCTCAGCAAAACTGGTGTGTTTCTAAAAAAGATTTATGTTTTAACAAATCAACATCTTCCAATAAAAAAAGTTTGTATCACTGGAAAATTCCCAGCTCGCTCTACTGATGAGTAGAGTTTTACTTCACAGATGGAGTTAATAATAGTTTATAAGCTAAAGTGAAAAGGATTTTGGGTGAGCTTCCTAAAGAGGAAGTGAGTCAGTGTCTCGGCAGGAAAGTGTTCCAGATAGGCAGGGTTGGAAAAGTTACAAAACAACCCCCAACTGCGTGGAGTCACAGGGAGTGGACAAGGGATTGTTGCACCCCAGATTGCAGAAAGCTGGTAATTAGTAGGGGGTCTTGCATACCCCTCAGCTGATGTGTCTTAAGGCATGGTCTTCTCCCATCTCAAAAGCTCAGAGCAGCTAAGCTGAGTCATCCCAGGGAAGGCGTAATAGCTAAGGAAGAAGCAGGTGTTGCAGATGGGTGGGTGATTCAGTGGATGGTGTTATTCCTACTGAGTCAGCGCTGAAGCAGTTTGTAAGCAGGAAGTTGGGGACACTGTGTGGCTAGAAGATCTGCTTTCTAAATCCAGTGACATTCAAGGAGTCTGTGGTTCCCTCAGTATGCTTTCCACAGGGTAGGTTGCCTTCAGCTGTTCTTGGGCACAGCATTTTCAAAAGCAAAAGCTATAGAGGCATTTCTAAGGTGACTTTCAGTGAGATTTACCATCCTGAGAATCCAGGTCATTTTTGATCATGGACTGGTATTTCCACATTAGGAAGGCATTTTTGGAAAACAGAAGTCCTGTGTTCTCGTGACTGACTTCACAGCCTTCCCACTGGTTCCTGGGGGCTCTGAGTTGAGCCTTTACATTTAATTCTTTTTAGCAAGAGCTATGTCCTTTTAAATTCTGCAGGACACCAGAATGGTGATGGCAGGTGTACTTAATCACTTAATGACCATGAAAAGCAAGTTCTCCATGGCCCTCATGTCCGTTGAGGTGCCAGTGATGTCTTATAGAAGAAAGATGGAGCTGCTACATCTCCTCTGACTTGCTAAATTCGTTGCAAAAATAGGACCAAATTTTAGAGAACATGTCCTGTAATATCCATTACGAATTATGTGATTACAAGGCACATATTTGCCTTCTGCTGTTGTAAAGCTCTCTAGTAATTTAACTTTTCAGAGCAGAGGTGATCTTTCGCTTCCTCTCCATATGTGTGTGCACAGACATACACAGGTCAAAAATGCATACATTGTACAGCACAGAGGAAGAGGTTTAGCCCTTAGAAGCCATTGCTGTTTCCCCTGTGCTTTTTTTATTTACTTTCCTCTTGCTGGAAGCATTACAGCTTTGGAAGGTGGATTATTTTTCCTTCCATTCTTCAGCAATTCAGCACTCAGAGCCTCTTCCTTTTCCTTTTATTCCATTACTTTTCCACTTGGTCCTTTAAGATTTCATAGCATCTACCCCTCCAGTAAACAAGAGGAAAAATGAGAATATAATTTCTGAATCCTGTGAGAAGAGCCACAAGTTCTGGTCCATATGGTGCCTGGGAGGATGGCAGATATTTCTGTGGATCTCTGCAACATGATGAAATGGTCCTAAGATTTGGTTTGGCAGAGGTGGCCTTCCAATTTCTGGTGCAGGGAGCAGTTTCTGGGCATACCACACTTTCTGGGGACTCAAACTTACTTTGAATGGGTAACCAACTATTCCCTCCAGGCTAAGGAAAATGAACTGGGTGGCTTTTCTTAATTCATGCTTGACATTTGCACTTACTGTTTTCCACCCATTTTATTGAGCATTGCTCTTGGGTTTTATTGGCTGAGCTTTTCATCCATTTTTCCTCTGCTGCCTCTTCTTCTCCCTTCACTAGAGGTCTGTGTGCCCACAGTAGCTCAGTGCAGTAAGATTGAGAGAGCAGATTGCAGATGGGCTTCATTTCTGAAGTGCAGTAATGACATACACTTATTGTTGGTTGGGATTTTTTTTTTTTTCTAAATAGCTATTTTTGCTCTTAAAGGATTTAATTTTGGTTTTACTAAGAACAAAATCATCCAAATTGTTATTTGGGGAAAACTCTCTTTGCAAGATAAGAGGAGAAATCTTGATGTTATATTTCTTTTAAAAATTATATAGTTCTTGAAAAACCATACCATTTCTAAAGTTGAAATGCTATAATCTCTCCTGTTTAAGCACTGACCTGAATTAATTTACCTCACTACCTTTCTGCTTTCTCTTTGTACAGGTGATTTGCTCAACTTTATGGAGAAAGTCTGTGTCAAAGCCTGAAATGGATCCGATCCCTCCTGAATGCCGGGCTGGTGCTTTGGCCACAGCACCATCCATCTGCTAAATCACAAACAGTGGCCACATCCAAGGCCAGATGAGTCCCCAGAGGATACAAATGGGGGTTATGAAAGCAGCTAGAGAAGAGAGGCCATCAGGATCCAGAGTCTTCCCTTTGTGGCCTCTATCTCTTGTTTCATCATTTTTATCACAGCCTCTCTTTCTTAAATAAGGATAGACCACATTTTTATTTCGAGAGAGGAACTGAAACAAATCCCACCATAATAAATAGGAATTAAGTTCAGTTACATCTTCCCCCTCTCTTTATGAGATGCAAGTCAAACCTCAGATGGGATGCCATCTCCTTCACTCCTTGACCTCTTTCTAAACAAATTCAGAGTTGAATGGCATGACTTGAATTCATCTCGGTTATTATTCAGAGAATAAAGCGAAGAGTAACAGCATGTATCAATTAATTTTTCCTCCTCCACATCCCAGCACTGTTTTTCCACAGTGAAACCAATGAATACAATCTCTGCTTTCACAAAGCTGCTCTATTGTAAAAGTATTCCACAACTGCTTCCTATGGAGTTTAGCCCCAGTTTCTTTACTGAACACCTTTACTAGCCAAGCATGGCAAGCAAAGCTGTGACTGAGAATTAGACAGGAAAGTAAACTCTAATGAAGCACTAAATCATTATTTTTCATACCTGTAGAAAGCTCCTGATACTCCCTGTATTGCTTATGATATCAGTATTTGTATACATCTTTTTAATATAGATCAGGAATGAAAAGATTCAGAAAAAAATAAGTCTTTACTATTATTTTTTACTATATACAAATCTGCTAGACTTGACAACCTGAAGCACTCCTGGAGGGCTCGAAGAAAGCAAATAAGGCACTGATTAAAAAAATACAGAGGAACTAGGTTGATCATTACTATAATTTTTACTTTGAACCACAGTGAAACAAGCAGTAAACAAAAGCCTTATGAGCATTCTGAGTCTGTAGTAAAAAAAAAAA
>VXBL01002124.1:573301-600354 GCA_013400195.1 Aramus guarauna | reverse complement strand
GGGGGGGGGGGGGGGGGAAGCCACCTTGAAAAAACCATGATATTTACATGGCGCATTGTGGAAAAGTTCTGTGCCATTTCCAGGTAGTTTTAGTTGTAACAGGACGCCTGGTTGTTAAATCGTATTCCTGGAAGATGCTTGCAAGATAGAAAGGTCACAGATTATGGCTTTGGCTACCATTCAGCATATGAAATCAAGGAGAGGAGGAATTTAGCAAGTGCGAGAGTGTTGTCAAAAGCTATCACCAAGCAGTGGTTGCACTAGCGTTGGGAGAACCTGTTGCACTGCTGCAGCTACGGCACTTGGTTTTGCTGCGTGCGCGGTCCTTTGATGAAAGCAGAGGTGGCCGCTTGTGCTTGGCCTGCCCAGAGCCCATCAGCACAGCGGCGGTGGGAATGGCCACTGGCAGAATGCTGTGCCTGTGGGTGAGCAGGGTGTTACAAGCGCTCAGATGAGTTTTCATTTAAGGGCTGCAGTGCCGCAGTGCTTTAGGGAGTGGATTTGGCTGTAGGCAGAGAGAAAAAGTAGCAAAAGAAGAGCTGAGAAAGTGCAAACCAGAATTTTTCAAAAACACTGTTTTACCCCGCCTTTGTTAAAAATTCAAACAAATACCCACCAGCTGAAAAAGTATATTGAATAATTGGACTTCAGATACTGTGCCAACAAAACACACATGGGTAGTGGTGATAAAAGGTTTTCTCCCTGTGGAACAAATCACTTATCAGGCTATGATACAAAGTAAGGAAACATTTTAGTACAAGTGAACTTTAGCTTCACAATAGCTGCAGTAAGGGAATGCTGACTTTCAGCTGCCTTATTTGGAGGACAACTATCCAGACCTACCCACAGCCTTTACTTATCTGCTATTGTGTAATTTTTAATGTCATATTTGCTTATACGTGCCCCATAACGACTATTTTCCACTAGAGACATGTACAGCTACTATTTTGCAGCCTCACATGTTTCCTTCAAAATTTCTTCTCCCTCTTTTCTCAGCCACTTTGTCTCTCACTTTCTTTTCATATCTTGGCCATTTCCTCCCTTTCATTCATTTTCATAGTATTTCTTCCCTTTCTTTTGTCTCTTTCTTTCCTTTCTCATCTTTCATATTCTGAGTCTGAGACAAAGCCCATATAGACTGTCATTTTCTCTTTTAGTCCCTATTTCCTACTTGATAATGTTTTCATCAAACACTTGAGCAGAGACAGAAAAATTTGGAAAAGCTTTTTCATTTATCCTGAGATATTCATTCTTCTTTATGTCCTTTCTCCACCCGAGGAGACTAGCAGCTTGCCCAGGAGAGGCTATTAGATCAGCATCTGTACTGTGGTTTGGGGTACCAGGGACTGGAATGAGACACGGGTTTGCGATGCAGAGTAGTGGTTAATAATGGCACCTACATTTTTTGTTATCTTAACATGAAAAGAAAGTTGAGATTCCCCTAAGAATCACATTTAAGCTGATTTGGAAAACATTACAAAAAAAGAAGCTTGTAACAGTGGCATAACAGGGAGGGGAAGAGAAGCGTGGAGAAGTGCCGTGCCAAACTCCCGTGCCACCGTCGGTGGAGCCGGACTGTGACCCAGGACTGGGTGCCCTGACCATCGCTGGTGCAGGGGCATCTGAGCCCCCGGTGAGGCCAAGGGCCGGGCAGGCTGGGCAGGGATGGCCACGCTGCCCATGCGCAAGCCAAGCCTGCCTTGAAGGCACCTCTTTGCGGGTGCCAGCTGACCTGCCCCATCACTTACTCTCCTTTCTGTCTCGCTGTGAGGTTGAAGCATTTCTTTGCAGTGCTTTATTCCCAGGACTGTTTCTAGCAGCTGTTTCTGCAGCACAGATAGTCTTAAAATATGGATATTTAAGTCCCATGAAAGAGAAATAACTGAAAAGAAAAACAAAACACCACCCCCCCCCAAGCCCAGCAGGTGATACCATACTGGCATTATTTAGAGCCTTTCCTCACTTTTAATCTGGTTTTGTTTGTTTGTTTTTACAAATACTGGAGAAATGAAGGGAATCTCCAAATTCCACCTGAGGAGGACATACTTTTGATGTTCAACACATGTTTGGAAGACATCCACGACTTAACAGGAGGTAAAGCGATCCCAAACGCACCATTTTGCACTTGTTACTGAAGAGACTAGGGGACACTACCTAGCTTAAGCCAAGGCTGTTGCAGTTTTCTTCTTTCCTCTCCTTAGCAAAAAAAAGGGGTACTAAGGTACCAGGCCACTCTCCTTGTTGGAGGCAGCAAGTAGCGCCACGTATGACCTTTTGTTACTTTGACAAGCTTCCTTATAAGCTGGTAGCTTTAAGAAACGCAAGGCAGAAAAATTTCATCTCCTAGAACATGATGTAAAGTCGTTTAATTATTTTTTAAGACATTCTTTGAGAATGACTGGATTGCTGCTTAAGGTGGGGTGTGTGCGTGTGAGTAAAGGTTTGCACTTAACCAAAAAAAGGCCTGCCGGGTGTCCCAGAGCTGTTAAAGGAGGCTGTTTCCTGGGCTGGCCTGTAAACTCTGGGCACTTGGAGATCCTGGATGCTTTCCAGCCAGGCTGCCAATTTTCAGACGAGCATGGGTAATTCTCAGGCTCACCCGCGCCTACCCACGAGCTGAAGTTTCTATTCCCCTGGCAGCACAGCGCTTTTCTTTGGCTACGCTCCCACCAAGCACCCACAGTATGACTCCAGCCCTGCCATTGCAAAAGGCACAGTCTCCTGAGTATTAGGGATGGGTGAGAGCTGGAGGTTTTTTGGCCTACAGGGTAAGCAATGGGTTTGAAAAATTCTTCTTTCTCAGAATGGAACAAAGGCACTCCGTTTTTCTCCCAAGTTTTCTATGAGACCAAACTAACTCCCCAAAAAACACCTGTAAAAAAACCTTTTCGAGCTGCTCTCAATGTTTCATTTTGATAAAAAAGGAATGTCTCATTCTTACTCGACCTTGAAAAATATTTATTTTTTCATGCACTATAAAATAAAAGTTAAACCCTAGTAAACTCTCTTTTCAAACTGAAAAACTGAAACATTTGTTCACAGAAAGTTCAGGTGAGAATTTCTTGGAAGACTTTCTTGGAAGACTTTCTCTAAAAACTTGTTTTTCAAAATTAATTCTCTTTGAATTTGCCCCACTTAGATAAAACCCTTTGTTTTTAACAAATTAGCATTCCTTTCTGATGTGAAAGAAGTTACCATGAAAGATTTCTGCACAGCTCTGTAGTGGGCTGGCCCGTGGAGGTACTATGGATGATTTACCAACCACTGGTAGAAAAGAGAAGTGTTTGGACCAGAACTTGAACTAGGATCTCCCTCAGCCTTCTCCTTTCCTGATGATGTACCTGCTTCTGCTCCCCATCTGCTAACACAAGCCTGCCCTACCGCTCCTCTAACCTGTAATATAGGCACAACTGGAGATTAGAGAATAAGGGCTTCAACTGTTCAAAGAAGCCGAAAAGCTATTCTAATTAAATATATAGACCTCCACAGGAACGTAGTAAGATCTAATTCTGCTCTACAGTGGCTTCGAGATTCAGTGTTCTTCTCCCTTGTTATTACATTTTGCTCTAAAAGTAGTATCGTTTCCAAGGACTGGATCCAAAGATCGTTGAAGCCAGCTGAGAAAATCCCTTAGGCTGAATTTTCCTGTAATTTTGAAAATTCTGACATTTATCATTTTTTTTTTTATTTCAAAGGAGGAAAAACTACTAGCTTATTTATCCTCTTTTCTTTACCAATGCCAGTTGTAGTAGTACTGGATTTTGAACTGAGCTCTAAACCTAAATTACACCAGTAAAGCTGTAAAAAAGCTGTTCTAATTCTGGGAATGCAAACATTCAGTTGTCTCTCAAAGTCTCAGCTAGGACAAAATTCCTAACCTTCACATCTTTTAAAACCAACTCTTCTGCCCTTCTTATCACCACCTCCTCCAACCTCTAGTCCTAAGACTAAGCTTCATCTCTTTCCTCCTTATACAAAGCCTGACCTAAAAAAAAAAACAAAGCAGGGTTGCGGGAATAGAGGTGTTTCTCCTCCTGTGCTGGGTGGAAGAGTACATAGTGCTGCTTTGTTAGTGAGAGAAAGGTTTTCCATCCGTTCTCAGCCAAGGGACTGCATTCACATTTCAGCTGACCAGACAGAGCTATACGGCTCTCAAAGAGTTTCTGTGGCAATGGATGAAAATATTTGTATCTGGATTTGTCTTCTGCTGTATTTGTCAACACCAGTAAAGGTCAATGGTTTTCCTTGGTCAGGGAAAGATGTTGTCTAGCTTTACAGCAGCATGAAAGCTGAAAGAAGAAAAGCAAGAAAAAGTTTTGGCAAGTGGTAGAGCCTTCAGAATCCAGGAACCATTAACCTATTAAAATGAAATTATTTCTTTTTTCTGTCCCCAGGATACTTCAGTCATTCCCATAAACGCAGATCCTTCCAAGCAACTTGGAGAAAGCCGAGTCGTGCTGTCAAAGGAGTGAGTTAGCAAAGCTCCCCAAAACATCCCTGTTCATCTCTTCAGAGGGAAAGCAATATCCTAATCAAGCCATTATATGGAGGAAAAAAAAAAAGATATTAACTACAATAATTTTCTTTTCCTCTTGCTAGCCCCAGAATTTAATTTCTGGCTTTTAGACTCAGTTAATTCTAAACATAGCAACATGGCATTTCTAAATTTTAGGGAATCTCTAGTCTTGCGTTTAAAGTCTAAAGGAAATTCAATGCCTATTCTGCATATCTTCAAAATAAATCAACAACGAAGCACGATTTCTATCCTAGTGTTGTTGGAATGAGAAGCTAGATTCATAAAACGTTACGCTATGGAAATCTGGAGTAAGAGTGCACTAAATCTGAGTCTTGCCCAGTACATGGATATTTTCCTGTCAGATCCCAGTCTCCGCAAACTCTTTTTTACAGTATTTTGTTCAAATGTAGCTCCCCTACATCTTTTGACTAGAAAATGAATACATGCAAGACCCAGACTGCTTGATTCTGGCAGCATGAAGCAGCAGACATTTAAAAATGCATTTATCACTTCAAGGAAGCCATTCCAGGTTGCTTTTTCAGAGTGTGATTGAAAGTAATTTTGAAAATGTAGAACATTAAAATCAAAGGAAGATGGAGACACGACTATCTCTAGGCTCTCAGATTTGTTCAAGGAGATCGGGATACTTGAAAGTATATAACAGTAATTTCTACTAAGCGTAGTTTCAAATAAAAATTTTTGGTTTTCCTCAACTAAGGGAGAAAAAAGTTGTCAAACACCACATTTTAGGGTTAACAAAGCAATGGCTGTTACTCATGCCTGCTATTGCATATAAGTGAATACAGAAATAACTCGGCAATGGTTTGAATTGGCATTGGATTTTTAAATCTGGTGGTTCTGATTTTAATTTAACATATCCTGTGGTGCAGTGTGTGAAATATGTACTTAACCCAGATTGTTGTGAGATGAAAGCACACTCGTGTTTATTTTACATTATTTGCTGTAGTTTGTTGAAAGCCAACATTCCTGGGCAGTGAATGCAGTGGGGATGAATCATTTGAACTAGGTGAGGGGTTAGCAACTGGAAGAAAATGAAAGTTAAATAACTGCATTAAATTTCAGCAAAATGGGTTAAAAAATGTAACACTTGAGAAACCGATACCTTCATGCTGAGAAAAGGAATTATGGCATGTATTTCTATGAGTTATCTGCCAGTACTTTTAATGCCAGCAATGATTAGAGGTAACTAACATCACACATTTCCGACCTTCAGAACTAAGGTGCTGAAGCAAAGTTAAATACAAATTACTACCAGGAGCTGTAGCAAATGCCTCAAATGACACTGTAGCACCAGGGAATCGATCCTAATGATTTATTATTCATATCACCATAGCTCGTAGGAATCTTAATCAAGGACCAGGACATCACCACATTGAGTATTGAATGGTTAAGGAAAAAGGATGGGCCCTGTGCTAGAGAGCTTAGCACGGAAGCAGAGGCAAAGGGAAATGACAAAGTAGGTGAAGAGAAGGGAAAACAGAAGGAAATGATGGAACAGCAGTGTTCGGCAGATCAGAAATGAGCTCAGCACAGGGACAGTCCATAGCAAAGATTTTCTGAGAGCATCCCAGAGGCTTTTAATGATGATTTTGACAGAAGACGAGAGCGGCTGTGCGGGTGTTTGGGGTGTGCCCGTCTAATGCCTGAAGAGTGGTGGGAGTGAACTGGCAAGGGTGCTTGTCTGAAAATCTATCAAACAGGCAAGCGAGGCTTGTATTAAAGGCTAGCTGAGCACAGAAATTATGTCTGGCTAGTGAGCGATGCACTGGGGAACCTTGACAGCAGAGGGAAGGGGCTTCTGCTGCACGTAGGAGAGCAGGGGAAGGGGGGCAGAGGCGGCAGCAGCAGAGCCAAAGCCACCCGTGAGGAAAGGATGCTCATAGCAGTGTTTGAGCTGGGTACAAGTTGTATGAGACAGTGTTTGTCGAGGCCAGAAAGAAAAAAAGGTGGGAGTAGCTGAGATTCAAAATGCCAGAAGCCTGCACAGTAATTTTAGCTGAAAAGAGATGAAAGGCCTCAGCGTAAAGATGGTATCCAGAAAAAAAAAGAAAAAATCACTGAGGATGTGAGAAGAAGTCTGAGCCAAAGATGTTTCCTAGGGGTGCCTGTGGGACAGGCAGCATGCTCCTGAGGACATGCAGTACAACCCTGGGCTGTCACCTGAGCAGCTCTGTTCCCAGCACGCTGGGCTTCAGCTGGGGGGGACGTGTCTTTTGGGTGGTGTCAGAGGGACAGGCATTCACTGTGATAGATGGAGCAGGGAAAAAGATCTATAAATCACCAGGGACAGGGAAAGGGGATTTGAATTTGTGCTGGTAGGTGGGGTTGCACAGAGATAGCATGAAGACACAGAGAGAAGCAGGAGAGATAAACAGATGCAGAAGCCCCTGTAAAGTGGGGTGGGTGATGAGGAGCATCTGCAGAAGGAATACTCAAGCAAGGAGAAACCAGCAGGCCACCAAGTGAGGATGATGGCTTCATGGGTGTTGGGCCAATGAAAGACTCAGGTGCTTTCCCCAGGGCTGTGCACCGCTTCTTGCAATTTCACAAGCTGGTCTGCAGAGGTCTCTTGCTGGTCTCTGACTTTCTTCCTCTATCTTTAGCTGCTCTGTTCTCCTCTCTCAGGTGTGGATGAACACCAAGGAGACTGAGGACAGGCTGGAACACCTTGCATCATCTTCCAGCATTTGGAAGATCAGCATTGCTGAAACCCAGAAGAAGCAGAGGTGCTGAAAGCTGTCAAAGTCAGGAAATCAGTCAGGCAGATGCACTGTTGAGTACAAAGAACTGGGACAGAGGAGGCAGAATAGCAACAGAGAGTTTCCTTGGGCTAGCTAACGTGAATAGCACAGCTACAGGGTTCACCGTCACCCTACTCCCTCAATTTCAATTTTCAGAGACAGCATGATTAGTCCTTCATCATCCTGTCGGTCTGGTCCAGATGGCCGAGACTCAGAGCAAAGTAGTTATTTGCCATGAGATCGATTGGAAAAGGACAGTCCCTCTCTAAGAACAATGAAGTTACATCCAATGGAGACTGTATCGTGGCTAAGAGCAGTAAGGGCTGGACTTATGTAAGATGAAGATGGTCCTATGATTTTGGGGCTTCTTAAGTCTACATTTAGTGTACAGCTTCTGTAGCTGTAATTAATGCAATTTTTTGTTTACCATAGGATTTTGTCCTTCAAAAAGTGTGGGGATGCCTTGTCCGGACAATGCCCTGGCTGAGCCAAGTAAGTGTTTCCTGGTCACTCTTTGTGTTACTTCTCTCAGTCTTTAGGCTGAGAGATAGCGAGATACAGATGCTTAAATTCCTTAGAGTCCTTTAGATATGCAAGCTTAAATTCAGTGCATGGGTACCAACTCAAGTTTTGGCCTGACCTGTTTGAGCCACAGAGGTTGTCGATGCAGGTGCTGGTGCCGAAACCCTTGCCTCCATGCTGCCTAGCTTCCTCACCCCTCACACTGCAAGATGCCATAACTCACACCTTAAACTGTGCTAGGACCTGCCAATGAGCGGGCTTGGCTGTGAAAGACCAGCACAACTTGGACGGATGCGCTGCCGACTCCAAGCAAACGCTGCGGGGCAGCTGCAGGGGCTCAGCCCGGGGCGGGGGATTGGGCGTGTGTGTGGAACCGCGATTTCCCATTTCTAACAGAGGCGTGGGGTGCCCGGGGCTGCCAGCCTTGGGGTGCACTCTCAGTGGGATCTGGACGCTCCTGGAGGGAGCGAGGGGCAGGCGGGAGCCGGCAGAGGTCGGGGCTGCACCGCGGNGCGCCTCGCCGCGCCTCGCCGCCCGCACCCGCCGCCGCGGTGGCCCCGCTTCGCAGGCGGGAGTTTACAAGAGCTGGCACCAAGTTGGAGCGGGCGCTTTCGAAGCCCATTCAGAATAAAACATTTCCCCCTTTCCCCCCCGTGCGTTACATAAATTTAAACTTTTCCATTATCGAAGCTCTCAGATATTCTGAGAGAGGTTACAAAATGTGTTTACTTACAAATTTGGAAGTAGCGACAAGACGCAATGCAGTGAATTTGTCATCTGCTCATGACTAGCAGATGGTCCTCCTTCTTTGCAAGCAAACTGGGTGAGTCACATCTTGCCTGGTTCGGAGAATCGAACCGAGAAGCTCTCTGGCACCACGGTGGACGGTGTCGCCGATCGCTAATCATGCCACCTGCCCACACGGCGAATGGGCTCTCTTGCACCGGGCAGATTTCACTCTGCCTTTTGCAAAGGTTCATTATTCCTCCTTCTTCCATGTTTGATTAATTTGGGCGCCGCTCCTGCCTGTAGAGACTGCTTCACGTGGCTCTTGCAGTGCAAAGGGATCTTTAAATGGGAACACATTACATTAACATTTTACAGACGATCTGAAAGAGATAACTGTGAGTTATGCTTAAATAGACTCATTTTTTAGCACTGGATGAAGCCAAAGTGGGAAATGCAAAAAAAGGCTTTTGAGACCCCTTTGCCTGGAATCAGCACTGCTGCAGACAGCGCTGTGAAAGCCCAGTTCCCTGCACCATAGCACGTTGACAATTGCTCTAAACTGTGCTGTTAGTCAGTAACAAAATACAATAAAAAAATACTGCAACTCTGCATCAGTTCAGGGGTCTGTGCACAGCTTGCAGGATCGGAGTTGCTTGTCCTGGTAAACAGATGAGGCTCAATTGTATTGCAGGTAGAGAGTGGTTTTACAAGGATAAAGTAATCTAACGTCCTCTCCTGCTTTCCCTCTCTGGCTCTTGAAACATTTGTTAGACCAGCTATATTCACATTGATTTCTCTTGTTAGTTTTTTACTCAATCATGACACATTCCTGTTTTGTCTTATCATGTAAAGCTGCACAGATGATTGGTTTTCCTCTGTAGCTTTGTGTGTGTGTGTGTGTGTGTAGCCTTCACAACGGAACAAGAGGGAGCAAGTTTAAATGATACAAAAATTAGATGCTAAGAGTGATGGGGAAAATTGAGGGAAGATATCAACCTGAAAATGTTTTGAAATGCTTTTTTTTGCAAAGTGGCTAGGTTTCAAGTTGACAGGCTCTTTTAAAATGAATTCATTTCCAAAGCTGTCACTTACTTATATGGCATAATACTTGTTGCTCTTTGCTGGATGCAAGAGTTCCACTCACTCACACCAGCGACGTTTAAGTTATGCGCTTCTGCCAGATGCTCACATGTTTGCACAATGTGAGACACTTGAATTGAGCTCGACTGTCTTTAGGTAGCAGAGTGCATGTGAATAATGTAAGGAAACAGTTCTGCTTTTCCTTGCTTTTCCTTTTCTTCTGAAATACTTTCTTGCCTGGCTTTCATAGAAGACCACTCCAGATCATGGCACTTTTTCTTTTCACAGGTATGAACAGACAAACAATCCTCTTGTTTCTGAAAGAAATGCTAAAATACATGGAGGACAATGAAGAAACTCTCATTGATTTAATAATAAATAATAGCCTGGCACCAGTAGCTGTGATTTGGAAAGCCAGGAGCTGGAACTAACCTGTGAGCACCATCATTACCTGATGGCTTCCCACGGTGCTTTAGATTCTTGCCACAGCAGAAAGAAGGTGCTACAGATGAATGCTAAGATCTGTTTCTGTGCTGCAGAAGGGGAGAGCTTGGAGGTGTGGAGGCGTGTGTCTGAAGTCAACAGAGCCACAGACTCGCCCTGGGTCTGCTGTTGTACTCCAACGAAATCCCCCTCATACCTTTCAACTGGCTGCAGAGGAAAACGCTGGCAACTCCAGGTCATGGTTTTGCAAGGAGGGCTTACGGGACCAGAGGAGTCCAAGAAATGAAGCTGGGGTCTTTGCAGGCCCTTATTTGGGCTTCCCACCTCTGGCAGGTGGGACTTGCTGACACCAGTGTGTCTTGGCCTCAGGCAGAGCACAGCCGCAGCCCGTCACTGCCATTTCTCCCAAAGTCTTCCTTGTCTGCTTCAGAGGTCAGATGCTGCCCCTGGGAAATCACCTCCCTGCAAGGAGATAGAGTTTGTGCTGATTGCTCTGCCTGAGCTCCTCGTCAGTGGGTGTGAGGGTGCTGCTGCTGAATTTGCCATTCAGTATGCGGGCATGAGAAAGGAAGGAAAACTGAGGGCTGGGTTGTACTGGAAACATGAAGAGGTTGCTTGTAGAGGTGTATCATCTTCAGCTTTGAGAAGGGTAACATTCATGGGAGCCTGTGGGGACTCCAGTGCATCTAACCACCATCAGGAGAGTCCTTCAAAGTGCTGAGAACAGGCTTGTCCTCTAGGTCCCTGACAAGATCCTCCTCTCTCCTCTCATTGCTGCCAATAAATCCAGGATTAGGAAGCTGACAGCTGCCTACACACTCTGGAAGAGTACAGTGACCACATGCAAAATTTATAGCCCACAATATTGCTGTAGGTGGGGATATAAAATACTTTTGTGGGGTTTTTAGGCTTGGGATTCCCCATGGATGCTGTCAGTGACATACATATCCCGACCCATTATCTCCCCTGCAGCCCAGCACACTGACGGGGAGGGCTGGCAGGCCACCGTGCTCCATGACACTGCAGAGTCCCAGGGATGGATGCTTCCCTGTGCTAAGTCCCAGGTGCTCTGGCAAGGTGCAGGTTACCTATGCATGACACATCTTGAGCCTGGCTTTTGCTCCACAGTCAGATCCATTTGCCTCGGGTCAGTGATGTGCTTCTTTTGCTCTGTCAAAACCCAAAAGACCTGGCTGGTTGCCCTTTTGAGCAAGCTCATTCACCATCTAGGATCCTTCCCTTAGGGCTTCAGCAGCTTACCAGGTAGATGATCCTGCGCAGACAGGCTCAGTCCTGAGCTAAGCTTTCTCCACAGAGCCCTGTTTGCCTGCTGGACCCTATGCAATGCCTGTGAGACTGAGAGGAACAAGATGTCAACAGTGAGATATTGGGATGACCTTGCGGCTGCAGTTGCCTCTCTGTCCCTGCTGCAGCATCCTCACTTGCCCACAAAACCTGGGAGTCTGGGGCAGAGCTACCCCCCCAAGCTCACACTGAATATGCAGATGCCACCAGCGACTCCAGTTGTAGACATGAACATGAGTTGAAAACACTGTTTTCCTTCTGTGCTTCCATGCACCAACACAACTCCAAGCTTTGCAGCTTTTGGGACATCTACCCTGTGTATAAGTCCCGTGGACCATGCAGCCTCTCTCCTCCCTGCTCCACATGCTGTGCTGAAAAGTGAAGGACTTGGAGAAACCAAAATTCAACAGGAATTCAACAGGAGTGAAACAGCAGGGATTTGTAAAAAGGGTGCAGACAGGGAGCAGGATATGGGCTTTCTAAAACATGAGTTCCACAACCTCCTGCTGGCTACTGTCAGCATTAACCCGGTGGCTTGTCCCCTGTTGACAACATGCACTGCTTGCCACTGGTCACTGTTGCTTCACCAGGTTTGCTGACCCCGTGCTTGTGGAAGGGAAGGAGGTGAGAAGGGACCCCGGAAAGGTCCATGGGAGGCCCAGGAAAGTAGTATGAAGTCTGTAGGGGGAAAATCAATTCAACAGATAAATTGTAGATTAAAAAAAAAAAGTGGCATAGTGAGCTCACACAGGCTTGACATTTTTTTGTTTCTACAGTGTCTAATATCCAGGTCTCAAAATCTTAAGTAAAATCATAACTTGGAAGGACAAAGTGGTAAAGGCATGCCATTCTCACCTGTGTCTTCATTGTTGCTGTTGGACATAGAGAATTACAGCTGTGAAATTTAGATGCTGTGAAGGACTGCTAGCCAGCCAGCTGTGGGGTTTCACCTCCTGAAGCCTCTTGAAACTCTCTTGTAGTGAAAAAGTTTCTTGCTGCTTTGAGTTCCCTTTCAAGTCTACTGGGAAGAATACAAAATATGATTAATTCCTGCAAAAAAGAACTACTGCATCTCCACTGGAAATGCTATGGGTGAATAGGAAGCTCTGAGTTATATAGTCTGCCATTCGCAGTGAGACCAAATAATATACCTGCAAAACTGCAAAATCAGCAACCACTGGAAAACCCATCATCTCGGTGTTGGATATTTGAGAAAGGGGAGAAACCCTGCTTCAAAACCAACACAGCTACCTTGCTTCTAAGGTATTTAGTTTAAAGCCAGCTCAGTGAGAACCACACAAGCTGCTCACTGAAACCCGATAAGCCTATGGATGAAATATTAAAGAACAACTTGCCCTTAGATATATAATATAATGGAAAATACAGATCTCCTGATTCTACTAATGTATGGCAGTAGTCAGTCCATATAGCTTCCCCATGCCCCAACTCCCGGCATAAAAATATGAGTGCTATTCATTGATCTCAAAAAGACTTTGCCAAGATCAGCTATTTCATGTTTAATAAGTGCTTGTGTATCTCAGGTGAAGAAAACGCAATAGATGGGCAAATCTTATCAGAAACAGAGTTGTATTTCTTGATTTCCAGTCCTGTCTTAGCCTCAAGCAAGGGAGAAGTTTGTACAGCATAGTTAATATGATTAACCATGACTGAAGTCACACGTTTCCTAGACTGGAAGAACTGCTAAGTTTCCAAATTTTGCCCAGTCATGTCACTGAAAGTGATACCATACAGTCATGACACTGAAAGTGATACCATACACCTGAAGAAGATTGCTACACCCAAATGTTTACTTTTCTGATGATACTAGTCGACCTACTTTTGCCTATCAAGGGAGGTACAAGCTGTTCCTATGCAAATGTCCTGAGTCCCTCTCAGATGCATGAACTCTCCTTCTTTCAAACTTGTTCAAAGTGATGTTCTAGGTCCAGCCTGGCACGGAAGTGAGTTCAACACCTCACGCTCCCCATTCTAGCAACATTCGCGTGCCTGGCTGAGACTCAGAGAAAGACGAGCTCTCCTGACAAATAATCCAAGCATTTGACTTTCTCTGGGAAGACAATGTGATAAGAACGTGGATGTCATCCAAGGCATGTAAGGGAGAGCCACTGGTGACACCCTGCCGCTGAGAAGTCCCACGAGAGGAAGGAGTGTGAGTTTGTGGGGCCAGCACTGAGGATGAATTCAGCATCTACCACTGCACTCCGACTGCTAAATAGCTACTTGCTCCTGAATCCAGCTCTTCTCAGTATCTGAAAAAGATAACCCAAGTTTTGCTAAAGAAAACCAAGCTTCTGGTCTCAGGGGATATAAGATATGCTTTTATTGTTAATTTGTATATTTGCCTTGCTGCGGATGTCATCTGAAGCTGCATAGGAGGAATGTAGCAGGACGTTTTTTCCAAATTGGTATTATTTGGGGTAGACAGGCTCTGAAATAAACATGAAACCTGGAAAGGGTGGGGGGAATGGAGGGATGGGGGCTGTGCTTGAGCCTTATCCCAAGAGTGTGCTTCCCAGCTGCGCAGCCCAACAGACATACCATGGGCTCCCCAAATTGTCTCATAGACCAACACCATGTAATTATCTCCAAGACACAGTGATACGGATCAATGGGGCTTGTAACTTCTGCCTTAACTTTCTGACTATTGAGGTTTTCTAACAAGAAATCCAAAGTGTGACAAGACAAATGGGCGAAGAAAGGCCTTGCGAAAGAGAAGCAAAACAGGAGCCGATTCAAGCGTCTGTAATTAGCTAATAGCTGTGAACATTTGCGAAATCTCCCAGCACCGGTGGTGAAGTGCGGGTTCTAGAGAAGCGGCCGCCTTCTTCCTTGATGTCTTTAATCCTTGCAGTCCCAGATGCCGTGGCTCAAGTGTTGGAAATCTCCACCCTCTTTCTGGCCTCCGATCAAAATCAATATTTCAGAGAGAAACGCAGAAGAGCAAAGGAGTTAAACAAAAGTTCAGATAAGCATAACAAATACTCGAAAGATGAGATTCTCCAAGCAAAGTGCTCTAGAAAGCACTCACGTTAATCTGGGCAAGGCTCTCATCAATTCCTGTGTGCAGAAAGAGCTATTCTTGGACTCATAAGGAGGTAAGGGATTTATTTCCTCAGCTGCATGGAGTCATGCTATGAGATATCATTAAGTAAGAATAATTAGGATTTGAGCTTTCAACGCACATGATTTGTGTGTTTCCTTGTTTTTCCAGTCCTTTCCAAAAAGACCTTTCCTAAGTGGTAGTCAGGATTTCTGTATCATTATCTATATAATCCTTACAAGTAATCTCTTTATGTCTATGTGATAAGTGGCTGTCTTGTTTTCCATTTGAGCATCTCTAGATGAGCTTGGTAATTAATGCTTTGGTGCAATAATAAAATAAAATACTGATGTGTATTTTAATTTGAGCAATTCAGTGGTGATACACCAGTGTGGATTTAATTTACCTGGCAATACCATGACTCCAATTAAGAAAAAACACAGGAAAAATGATGGTAAAATCCAAGGTCACTTCAGACTATTTGGTTTCATGGTTGCAGTGGCAATATGAGGAGCTTGTGCTAACATACTGAACTCAATTTTCAGTGTGTGGGAAGCAAGTGTGCAACGGGTCTGATGATTAACTTTCTGGCACCAGTTGCTTTCCTGCGACACCACAATCATTACTTCAGGCAAAAAACAAATCGCTCCGTGACGTTTTGTTGCTCCATCAGCAGAAAAAAACTGTTCAGCTCTATCTTCTGCCAAGCCTGATCCTTCTCTTCCTTTCTGTGCACATGGAGGGTCCCCAGGAGGCACACGGAGGGTCTTCAGCAGCATTGTGTAAGAGATGCGAATGAAGGTGGGAGGAGTGCAAAGACATCCCTAGTGCCCAGCTGAGGTTATTGGGATGGAGGGGAGCCCAGGGACGGCCCATTTTACTGAAGCATTTGAGGTGTACTGAACTGTTTAGTTTTGCAGAGCAACATATCAATTGGTTTTTGTTTGTTTTCAGAGCCCCAATCTTGATTTCTTGTAAAACTGAGCCTTATTCAGATCTGGACCACAGCCTATCACTGCTAATTCTGGTACAGAATTTGACTTCCCCTCAGAGGGAAGGTTTTAAACTCAATGCTTTTCCTTAAAAGCAACACAGATGCTTTATTGAGTGACCCAGTGTCAGAGATCCAAGGAAATTTAAATGGATAAAATTAAAAATCAGGTCCAGGACTTAGAGAGACCGGCTGACTTCTTGTAGGTAAAGCCAAGTTACAACTCCCACAGTGACAGTGGGACCAAACTTGATTGGTATCCTACAACTTCTAGCTATTCCCACCCACCTTTTTACCCAATAATGACTGGGCTGACACTCATTTAGGGTATAGTTGATGCTACTGCTACAAAACCTGTTACCCTGTTAACAGAACAATTGTCATGCACTTTGTGTCAAGGTTTCCAAATCAGGAAGACCTAACCATTAATGGCAATGATTTATACAAAGCTACTTATTGATGAGCTAGAAGAGCACAGAACTTTTTTTCTGAAGAACAGCATCAAACAGATCATGTCAGAAAGGAGAAATAATGTCACTGTTGTGAGATAACTATTTTTAAGCTTGGTTGTCTTACGACCGTTCCTGGGCAAGGTAACTTGTGCCAGTATGGTTCCATTAAATTCTAATTCCCCACTGCAGTTTGGAGAGTTTTGCTGCTGACTATAATGGGATAGGAGTTTGCATTGGACTGCTAATGAGCTGAATGTTTGCACATGCTTGAGTGTAATAACTCCTGATCATGCCAGGATGTGCTCTCTTCCTGGTGTGCTGTGTGCTGCTCTGGTAAGCTCTCTTGTTGGCCGTGCTCGCAAGCTCTACCTCATCAGGCATAGCAGAAGCTTTTTGTCTTTTTGTCTTATTTGAGATCATGGGTTGTCCTGCTAATGTTCTCCATGGCACCCGGCAGGGTGAGCCAACCTCTCCTGTATGCAAACAGCAGAGACTAACGCTGGGCTTGGGAGCATGGCGGGAGGACAGAGGGTATTGCCCTGACAAGGTGCAAAGACTTGGCATGGCCCAGGGAGTGGAGGGCAGAAGAAAGGACCCCTGTGGGAAAAGAAACGTGGCAGAGTGTGACAGGCAAGATGGTGCAGAGCGGTCCTGGAGGTCCAGGAAGCTGCAAGAGGAAAAGGGAGGGACAAATAATTGCTTCAAGCAGATGAAGGTGCTGAAGCAGGTGGCCCTTTACATGAGTAATTTCATGCCCAGGCACTATCCTACCTATGCATCTTGGGGTGTGCTACGTAAACATAACTACACATTTTTCCCAAAAGTGCTGTCCATTGCAATGATTGCAATGGTCAAGGATAATTAATTGCAGCTATTATAAAAATAAGATGATTCTGTAACACATCTGTATCTCTTAAATTCAGACCATTCCAAATTCTTGCTGGTTTCATCAGTCACATGCTCAGAAACACTTTCAACGCACTAAGGAGAATGATAAAAACTATAAATCAGGTGTTTAAATCCCCCCAACCATGCTAGCTTGAAAGAAATTCAACATCCCAGGCAGAGTGCCAGACTTTGTTATTACAAAAAAGGGTTCTTCTGCATGTTAGATGTTCCTGATGTTCTAGGCAAGTGCACTGTAGGTTTTACAATGGTGATAAAATGCAAATTTTGCCCATAAGTCTTCCTGTTGACATGGAGGATAACATCATACACATGTGTGTGTGTGTGTTTAAAAATATTGTTTTGAAACTGTTGGGGAATGGAGTGTAAAACAATATGACTTCTCCAGATTTTTTTTGAGATAAATATACTGACCTGTATTAAAAATATACCTAATTTTTAAGTTACTTAAAATTGCAGTGTTTAATATGCAGCATGGACATGTAGCCTGTAGGTCATTGAGATATAGTGAGCATATCAACATACTGAGTGTTAGATAAAGAAATAAATTTTGCAGATCAGAAAAAGAGGCATGACACAAATAAAATAAAGAATGAAAGTCCAATAACAGGAAAGGCACAGCATCTGTAATAGTTATGATTGATTTTCCATTGCCCTGCATCTTTGGTAGCAATTACATCAGAGGTTACGTGGAGATGGCTATAAAATGCTGCTGAAAGAAAAGGCTAAATGAAATAGGCACTTTGCACTGTCATGGCTGAACCTGCTGCAGGTTTGATTCACTCATGGTGGACTAAGCTCTGGAGTCACAGTTGGATAAAGTTGCAATGTGCAACCAAGAGCATTCAGATTTTAGTGAATCAAGGTAAGCAAACTGAATTTTATAAGCCAATATACAAAAAGTATCCCAGCCCTGGGACACATGAAGTCCAGAAGTGCCTTGACATTAAATAGCCTGTATCTGAACCATCTTTAACAGGACGCAATGCTGGTTTTGCAGCAGGGGTTTCATCATTGCTGACAAGTGCTTTTTGAAAACCTCAGCTCTGAATATTCTGAAAGGTGACGTGCAAAAGAAATCAAACCGCTTCCAGCAGACTTGGTTCTCTGCCCTCACCTGTGGCTTTATCAAAAACTAACAAGAGGGTTAAAAAAGATATTGTGACCTTCTGTCAGAGAAACCAGATGAGTACAAGAGCTCTCAAAGCACTCTGCCCATCTGTCTGCAACCAGAGTTAAGCTCCACATGGCAAACCCCACCTGTATACGGATGGTTGAGACCCTATTTGCCTCCGAAATGGGGTCCACTTGCTTCAGATTGAGATTTAGATCACTTTTAGTGAGAGGGTCCCTGCCACGATGCTGGCTGGGGGGAAATCCAAAACAGAAGCGTTTCTCATAGATAGATTCCTCACTTTATGCAAAATGTGTTGTGACACATTATCTCTTCAACATGTAGCAAAGTGTACTTTGCAGTGATTGAAGAAATTCAGTTAAATCTAGCCTGTACTTGTGTTCTGGTTCGTTATTTATAGCAAGTGTGGGAGTGTGTTGGCCTCTTCTGACAGCATATCATGGCCATCTTAAATTCTGAAAGCACTTTTTGGTTGCCACAGTAAATGTTTAAAAAGTTTAATCTTAAATTTGAGAGTACTTTGGAGACCAGTCTGCTCATGGCACATTAACAAAATTAGACCAGGAAATGTGTGTGGAATGAACTCCCGTGCTTTTATAATGAGTGAGGTTGTTGGGAGTGCACTACCTGCTGTGTGAGCAGCTAAGGCATGGCCTCGATGGTCGATGGTGATGCCATACAGATGTGTTTTCCTGTGACATTTCAAGAAAAAATGTTTACTGAAACAGCCTAAGTGATTTAGAAAACCAAATCTAAAGCTGTTGTGGAGAGCACTTTGAATGGTATGAACTGGAGTTTCGACAGTGAACATAGTCAGAGGCAAAAGAGTTAATTTTGCTTCAATAAGAAGACATGGAAATAATTTTTTTCTCACTAATTAAATATGAAACTGACTAACTGTATGCAAGTGTAATTTTCTTATCTTATTAGCCATGTTCATTTCTGAAGTGAATAACTACCAGCACTGGTACAGTATATGGGCAGAATAATAGTCGTACTGATTTTTACTTTAATCTCTGAATACAATTAGCATAATTTAAACCATTATAAGCTACAGCAGATAGAAATCACATTACAGAGACTGTAGGTGGAGAAGTGGGTGGTCACATGCAGAGGGAAAACTGGAAGAGCACTTAAAATACAACCGAATAATAAGCATGCAGGGGAATGTAAAGCTACATGGAATTGAAAGGCACATTATTTCTAGTGATGGGGGGAGAAAAGTGGGTAATTGAGAGCAAGGTTCAAGGACTTTACTACTGTGGGGCCTGATCCCAAGAAATGCTGTATACCCCATTGTGTGCCCACTGTATTCACTCCAGTCCTGTTTATATGAATGGGGTTTCAGGCAGGTGCCCTGCACTTTTCCAGCAACGCAGGTCGCAGGAGCTGTCTGGGGCGGCGGCAAGTGGCCAGCCATGGAGCAACTACGGGAACTGGTTAAGTGAAGAAGTAGAGAACGTGGAGATGACAATTACACACAGGCAGAAGGAAAGATGGCCTTACTCATGAGCATTTCTAGTTATTTGTCTTTGGGAAATAATTCTGAGTTTTCTTTTTTAAAGCATTTTGTGATGTGAGTGGTTTTGGTACAAGTACTAGAGGGGAGCACCACCTCTCTTTCCCTTGCTAGCAAGTCATAGGTGCAATACTTAATACAACTATTTTATGGGACATAAATCCCAACTTCCATTTTCTGTCAGAGGAGAGAAATGGTGCAATGGAGATGTACAAATCACATCTTGTCTGAACAGGTGAAGAGGTGAGGAAGACAAGATGATGGAGGAAGGAAAGAGGCAGGTCAGATGAAGAACCAGACAGATGGACCATGGGTGTGAAGTGCGTGTTTGAGTGAGTTGTGCATGAGAAGGGGAATGGAAAAAGGAAAAACAATGGACAAAGGATGGGCTGGATGAGGAGACTGGGGATGGAAATCATAAATTGTAGGCTAGGACTGACTGAATAGGCAAAGGCAACAAGTGTGGCAAGAAAGTGTCAAGAATGAGGAGAAGAGATGGGGACAAGTCAGTGCAGAGAAGGCAAAACCTGAGGGGAGTGGGAAGAAGGTGCTCCCACCACAGCCTGCACCTGATCCTGGGGTACTCACATAGTCCTACTCTCTGCTCTCTACAAATATCAGTAAAACCACTGGCAAGCCATTACATATCACCTGCTGCTTTTTCCATGGAAAAGAAGAAGAAATTACAATTAAAAGCCCAGGAAAAGAACACCCTGAGCTCTTTTTCCTTTTGAAGACATCTCTGCATTTTCCATTTACATCCTGTACTAGTTTCTGCAGTATTTTCTGAGTAACAAAATTAAGCCCAGAAATCTAGCCTGTTTAACCAGTAATAATCTGAAGTTGGATATAATTAAATTTCTTTCTGTGCCCCCCTTTAAATAGTTGCAAGGAATTCTATAGGAATTGGTCCTTAGTGCAGACCTGTCTGAAATGTTATCAAAGGCAACAACTGAAAAGCTATGCTGAGCTGGTATAGCATATATTAATCATTAGGTAAATCTAATTTATAGCCTGACAATTTAGCCAGAGCATGTTGTTTGAAATGAACTAGAAATGTTCTTCATCATGTCATGACTGCCTGTATACTGTGGCCAGGCTTTACTGCTGAAGACCACAACACAACTTTGACATATTTTCCACATCAAATTTATTGGTTTCCTATCATAAAGACATTTCTGACGTACAGAACATGGACTTCACTCCTAAGTGGCTGGTCTGTTATTGCAGTGCTCTCTGCTCTTTGAAACTTCTTCCTACAAAAAAAATGGTTTCCAAACTAAAATCTCTGCTACATAATAGGCTGTGCTGTCACCAAATGGCACTTGCAAAAGCACCTTCCAGATGGGTGGATGTCAAACTGGAAGTCCAGAGACTTGGATGGTGGTCCCAGGTTGCCTCGAGAGCTTGTATAGAGCTTTCATATGGATGTGAAAATATTCTGCTTTTTGGATCAGCTCTACTTGCATTTTCATGATGAATTAAGCAAAGCTACACTGAGATATGGAGTGTACTCTGTGTGTGTGTGGGGGGTGGAGATTGGCCAGAAGATCTGTAGAATCATGATTCAAATCAATGTATATCACCTCCAGAAATATGTGCGCTGTGCAGTGTTTGTAGATGAGCCGTACATATAAAGTGAAGATGCATACCATGCAGTTGTACTTTTGCAAAGATGACAGATGATGATCTTCCATGAGACTATTTTCAATATCTGGATTTTGTTTATTCAATTAATGTTAGCTGTATTTAATGCACCAAGAGAAAGAATTGCAATTGCGCTGAAGCACTCTCTTGCAAAAATTTCAGCAAAGCCAGTTCAGTAATTAATGAGTAGACATTTTTCCAGTTTTTCCTGTAAGTTTTGCGCTTTATAGACTTTTTAATTAGATTAACCTCTTTAATTCAAGTGGCTATAAAAGGGGTAGTGGCATCTGTCTGAAAGACGCACACATAAATACAGAATGTTTGTTTTTCTGAAGGTGAAAATGAAGGCAGCAAGTAAATCATGTTAACGTATGTTTAACACTCTCTAGTTCCCCTCTTGGATTTAGAAAAAAAGTTATGAAAGAATATGAAATTGTAACAAGGACACCCCTCGCCCAGCCCAAACTCTTAAGAAATAGCAGCAGTCCTGCAGCATTGCATTTGTCTCTCAGTACCAGGGCTCTATATTTAACAAGCTTTCCCCGGCTCCCACACCCAGATGAATTCATTGGAATGCAGAAGGAAAGCAAGAGCTCATCTGACTCATTAGGAGGCTGACACGCAACTACCATCAGTTAAAAATGCCTTCTAGAGCCACCGTGTGAATTTGGGTGTGCTTAAATAAATGAAACTATCAGGATCTCTGTAAGCAGGACTTAATCTTAGCATTGCGCTCCGGACAAATGCGGATTAGATTAATCTGCAAAAATAATTTGTTGATGCACCGACTAACACGTGAAGGGATCCTTAGAGAAGCAATGCCCAATGAAGTTTTATGTTTTCCGCTTTACCGTCTGTGACTTGCAAGCAATATACCCGAAGAAAAGCGTCTTTATATTGGGAATGTATTGAGAAAATACCTGTTGTAACAAAATATTTTGCTGATGCCAACTGATTTTCCCTCTTTCCTTTCAGCAGCCACTAGTGAGGAAAAAAGTTAAGAGGTGGAAGTGTAATGACAAATGATTTACAGGTGGATTCCAGTTTCACTATATCCCAGTTAAGATTGGTTGTAAACACTTTCTTATCCCGAGATACTTCTCAGAATCTGTTCTGTTTAGGCTTAATCTGTTAGATTTGTAATAAGCTATTCAAAAGACTCTGAGCAGCTTTGGAGCCAACCCAACAGAATTAAGGTGCCTTTGTCATAAATGTTCTTTGAAAAATTTTATCTCAGGGTGAACTTTTCCCATTCATCTAATATTTTAACATGCACTTTTGAACATTTGATACTGTTGATTAAACTTTTTATGACAACTTTTGAAAAAATACAATAAATTAAATGTACGTGTATACATAATTACACAAGCATTTTAAAAGTATATACAATAAAATAAGCATGTGCCTACGCTATACTTATTTGTATTCACTAGTCATAAGAAGCAGCCAATCCTGCCTTTGTCTGTAAAAAGGATAATACCTAGCTATCTAGGATTACTGTATTGTTTCTTCTTAGAAACAAAACAAAAACAGCTTTAACTATGAGCACTTTAGAGCAGGATCTGCCATTTCTGTTACTATTTATATTCTAGTGGTGCCAAGAGGATCCTTATGTTTAGGCCTTTATCAGCTTATAATGAAACAGAATTAGTCCCGCAGGTGGAAAGCACCTCAACCTCCACCAAAGCCTCTAGGAGCTGCCACTGGAAAAATACTAAATAGCCTTACAGTGCAAACATTGATCTCGGTATAAAGTTTGAGAGATCCTTTTAGTTCTCGCATGAGTGTATTTTAGGACAAATAAGAGTCCAAACAAATCCTTCTGGGTTTGTGTGGGGTTGTTTATAAATGCAAAGTGGTTAAAAAACATAGATCTCAGTTTTGCATGTTGGGTCTACTTCTCATTGGAACATTGTGTAGAAATTGTAATGCAGAGCAAAAAAAATCTGCGTATATATTAATTTTTACAAATATTATAATATATTTTCTCTCCTGTCTGCAGTAAGCAGTTATTCTGTGGGGGCAATTGTGGTCAGGATCCTCAAAAATCCCTAACGTGTTTTGCTGATATTTCAGACATACATACGTACTTAGTGTACTGAGACCAAACAATTACTAAACATGGTGAAGGTCTCAAGGAAAACATTAGAAGTTAACACTATATAGAAGCAAGAATATTCTTATATGACCAAGGAAGAGGTGCTACAGTTGAAGCAGTTGAAGAACACATCAGGTCCCATGTAACTCAATTTTACCTGTACTTGTTAACCTTTTTGAGTATACAGTTTTTTGTTCAATGAGTTACCTACACATAAACAAATACTGATTTTGCTCCAGATAACAGGAGCAATCCAACTGAAAACCAGAAGTCAAAAACCTTGTTTCACTTATATATATTAAATGCAGACTGAGATTTTTTCCCCAGTGTTTCCCTTTTTTATTGCTTCTCAAGGAAAGAGATGCTATGCTACAAAATGTAAGTGTCAGTAAAGTATAGAGGTGGTTTTATTAACAGTATGGACGCTGCTTTTTTAGAAATATATCTAGAAGATTTACTGCCTGGTATCTCCCCTGAAGTTGTATGAATCACAGAAGAAGGTGGAGCTGAGGGGTGGAACAGGAGCTATTTATCACCAACATTTGAGAACAGCTACTAGGCTGAAAGAAACAGAAGACAAAAGATCCATTTATTTAATCATCTTTGATCATTTGCAGGCTTTGTTTGAAAAACTGGAGAGTGTGAAAACTTGGTGCGAGGCAGAAGGGCTCTCTCCTCCCAGATCAATTTGACTGAATACATATGAGGGAAAAAAAATAAAATGTTTGAACCCAACAGCAGTCTGACACTGTTGATGTTCCAGTCGAAACTGAAGTCTGTCCTGCTACATTCATAAACTGAATGTCTTGGGTCGCAGTGCCAACAAATGAGATATTTGCAGCTGCTGTAGAAAAGAGCTTTGGAGCATTATAAGAAAGGGTAATTTCCACAAGGGTGTCCAGTACCACCTGGAAGAACCAAATAGCAAATAATATAATTTCCATCAGGGTTTCGGCAGGAAGTTTAAGAGGGGAGAAACCTCTAGAAACTTGATTATTTCCTAGTAAACTTTACAGGCTTCTGAGTAGTTTCTGTACAAAGCTCTTGGGTTAGATTATGTTGATCTTCACAGGGCAGTGATAAGCAACTTTCTGATTATGAGAACAAAATAATAAAATAATGGGACAAAGTCTCTGTGGACATAAATCAGTGCAATACCCTTGAAGCCAACACACAACAGACAATTTCATTTGCTATCCAGCATATTCTAAAACAGGAAAAGAATGTTAAAATTCTCCTTTTTGTGCCGAGATTAAATCCTGCAAATTTGCCATGGAAACCATTTCTTTCTATTTTTTTTTCCCCTCCCCTCCTTTTTACAGTTGAGTTATAGTGGTTATTTCAGAGACAGGAGGTGCGAGCATTGCCTTTAGGGGTGGGGGTTTTGGGGAGGTGGGTTGAAGAGAGAAACAGGGAGCTGTGGAAGGGGAGAGGGAGGAATACATTCATCCTCAAAAATGAGTTCATGTCCCTGTGCTCCTGGTGTCGAGAGCTAGCAAAGGGCAGATGCTTCCAACAGTTGGAGAATTGAAGTACGGAGGAGGCAGCCATTCCTCAGAAGTCGAGAAGCCAGCCTGTGAAGCAGAGAGGCCTGGGATGACCCACTTCAGCGAGTGCCTGCGTGGGTGCGGGTGGGAGGGGGAGTGGGGCCGGCAGGAGATGGAGCTCCCCCAGCCACGTGAGCTGACTCACCAGCCCGGTTCCATCACACCATTGCAACAGCGACGCAGAAAGGAACGCTGTGACAGCAACCCTGAGTGTAAATAAGGCTGATGTTGCATGATGGAGAGGGAGGGCTGGGACCAGGAGCACCCCAGGGCACCCAGTGCTCCCACCACCCAGCCCCAGTTGCACCAGCTCAGGGGCACCATGGAGGAGTAGCTGTCCCACAGGGACCTGCTCACCTGCCCCGGCTTGACCACAGCACCAGGGTGCTCGGGCAGCCTGTGGGTTCCTCACAGGCATGGGTAGGGTCTGTCCATGCTTTTGTTTTGGAGGAAAAAAACCTGACTTTTGCAGCACACCTGGGTTCTTCTTTCAAGAACACATGTTATTCCCCCCCGCCAGCTATGTTTAAATTCACCTGTTGCAGAGTATGTCAAGGGTAACTCAAAGGATATCTCAAACTTTTAATTTTAAAAGGCTAAGAGGAGGCTGAAGAAAAGATAGACAAGGTGGGCTTGGTTTCCCATTGCTTCACCCAATATGCAATTTTGCTTACGTTTCGTCTTCAAATTGGGGTTTCATTTCACACTGGATGCAAAACTTGAATCAATCCCTCCCTGTTTTAATTCAATCAGGACTTGTAAATTTTACCTGGCTGACAGGATTGCCAGAATCAAACCACGTTTGCCCCATACTGGTCACTTTGGCACCATCTGTCTCACTTCTCTGTTTCTTGGTGATTCCAGTTCTTCATCTCTTTCCCTCAGATGGACTTTCAATGTCCTTTTCTACTGATGGAGCATTTCATCATCCTTCTGTTGGCATAATGTCGTGTCTGTTTGCTTATACTTAACAAGAGGAATTTTTTATGGTGCCTCATCAACCACATTGAATTTTTAGAATGATTTGTTCCTTCCTACTTCTTTTACTCACTCATACAGTAGACTTGCTCATGACAGAAATGAGACATTTAAAGGATGATTAGATGCTATAGCAGCCTAGCACAAAATTACATCTTTCTGCCTTGCTGTGTTTTTAATGCGGTACCTCACTGACTTGCAGTGTTCAGCTGTTCACCCTTTTTTCCTGAGGATGTCCACAAAATAGAAAGTTAGAGGAAATCCACACTCAGATACAACCTCAGCTAAACTTCAGGGACTGAATGGTCTAATTAGGGTCGACAAGGTTTACAAAATTCAGGTTTTGCATGTTAGTAAGTCTGTGTTTATTTTTCACATTATTTATTTGTAACCCTTAGGTGTCCTGCAGCCTGAGTCACAGGTCTGGATCTTGCTATAGATTGCCTCTGTGCACAGACTTATTTATACCTCAGAGATCATCTAGTTTCATCTAGTTTCAGAGCACAAAATTTCTGAGTAGGAATGTGCTTCTCTCTCCACTGAGTAATATAGGTGCTTCCAGACCACATGCTGGGCACTGCATAGTGCCTTGATGCAAAACATCAGATGTTTAGATTTTGTCAGGTTTTCTCATATTTACTGTCTCAAAGCACTTAACTCTTATGGCGAGCTGCATTTAACTGCTTTTTATGTATTGTTTTGCATTTCCTATTCTTGCACAAGTGAATGTAAAACACATAAATGAACATGTTATTTTTCTGTAGTGAAATCCAAAACAAACAAAAGCCTTTACACAAGCCTCCCAAAAAATCAGCTCTGAAGTTTTGGGCGGTTCTCCTACTTGCAAATGGATTATCAGCATTCTTCCAACAGAGATTTCAGGTTCATCAAACTGTTTGTTCCAGACCTGCATCTCTCTGATTGCTACTCATGTGCTTTGCACTGGTGTTAAATTTTGTACATCTACTTCTGTGAGTCTGCACAGCATTGAAATGACTGCTGATTCAGAAAGTAATGGGGATTTTTTTTTTTCCAGGTCAGTAAATATAAGCTTAGGATTCAGCATGCAGACTGGTGATGTTGAGAGACCAGCTTTACAGTTTCAACCCTAAATCAGAAAGTCAGTCTGTTATCCAAAAGGAGTAGAAAACAGGGAACAGAGAGGTAAAGCAGTGGTCAGGCATTCCTTCTGTAAACTTTTGAAGAACTCATTTCCATTTGGAGTCTCATATTTGACTTTTGGGAGACTCAAGATTTCTGTTTTCTCAAGGTTTTTGCTGTGTTGAAGCTCAGAATAAAAATTACTATTTCCCGTAAACAAAAATGTGTTTGCATTGTTTTCTGCTTCTGAAACTTAAAAA
>VXBL01002124.1:487908-573265 GCA_013400195.1 Aramus guarauna | reverse complement strand
AAAAAAAAAAAAAAGATTCTTCACCCAGGCAGCTGTTGACTGTCAAGTCTTATGGGAAGATGTAATATATTTTCATAGCTCAGTTAATAAAGGTGTATGTATATATAGATAGGTACATATATATAAGTATATATTACAGAAATGCAAGCTTTCCTTCACATCTACAAATTATTTAGAATCTGGCTTCATGAGCATACATGGGAAGTTTGGAAGATTTATTGCATTCATGCTGCCTTGGAGCTGGAGACCTGGGACCATGGGATCCCTGCTGACACTCACAGAAGATAAATAGTGTGGGGATGTAAAGCCTGGTAGTCTATGCTTCAGAACTATTCAAAAGGCGTGTTTTTGTCAAACCCATGCTCTCCAGGATATTTAAAGCTTGTCAAGCCCAAATGCTCGGGTGCAATGGTTGGAAACCACTAGGTTAGTTGAACCCAGAAAGAATTTTGTATCATGGAAGGATTTTACAGAATCATAGAATCATTTAGGTTCGAAAAGACTCAACCACTTCCCTGGGCAGCCTGTTCCAGTGCTTGACAATCCTTCCAGTGAATATTTTTTTCCTAATATAGCCAATCTAAACCTCCCGTGGCATAACTTAAGGCCATTTCTTCTTGTCCTGTTGCTTGTTACTTGGGAGAAGAGACCAACACCCACCTGGCTACAACCTCCTTTCAGGTAGTTGTAGAGAATGATAAGGCCTCCTTCTCTCCAGACTAAACAACCCCAGTTCCCTCAGCTGTTCCTCATAAGACTTGTGCTCTAGACTCTTCACCAGCTTCGTTGGTCTTCTCTGGACACGCTCCAGAACCTCAATGTCCTTCTTGTAGTGAGGGGCCCAAAACTGAACACAGGACTCAAGGTGTGGCCTCACCAGAGCCAAGTACAGGGAGATGATCACTTCCATAGTCCTGCTGGCCGCACTATTTCTAGTACAAGCCAGGATGCTGTTGGCCTTGTTGGCCACCTGAGCACACTGTCAGCTTATATTCAGACAGCTGTTGACCAACACCCCCAGGTCCTTTTCTCCTGAACAGCTTTCCAGCCACTCTTTGCCAAGCCTGTAGCGTTGCATGGGGTTGTTGTGACCCAAGTGCAGGACCTGTCACTTGGCCTTGTTGAACAACTGGCCTCAGCCCATCAATCCAGCCTGTCCAGATTACCCTGTAAAGCCTTCCTACCCTCGAGCAGATCAACACTCCCATCCAACTTGGTGTTGTCTGCAAAATGACTGAGGGTGCACTTGATCCCCCATCCAGATTGTTCATAAAGTTGTTAAAGTGAACTGGCCCCAGAACAGAGCCCTGGGTAACACCACTTGTGAGTGGCCACCAACTGGATTTAACTCCATTCACCACAACCCTTTGGGCCTGGCCATTCAGCCAGTTTTTTACACGGTGGAGTGTACATCCATCCAAGCCATGAGCAGCCAGTTTCTCCAGGAGAATGCTGTGGGAAATGTTGTCAAAGGCTTTACTAAGGTCCAAGTAGTCAACATCCACAGCCTTTCCCTCATCCACTGAGTGGGTCACCTTCTCATAGAAGGAGATGAGGTTAGTCAATCAAGGCCTGCCTTTCATAAACTCATGCTGACTGGGCCTGATCCCCTGGTTGTCCTGTATGTGCCACGTGATGGCACTCAAGACGATCTGCTCCAAAACCTTCCCTGGCACCAAGGTCAGACTGAAAGGCCTGTGGTTCCCCAGATCCTCCTTCTGGCTGTTCTTGTAGGTGGGTGTCACTTTTGCTAACCTCCAGTCAACTGGGACCTCCCCAGTTAGCCACGACTGCTATAAATTATGGAAAGTGGCTTGGAGAGCACTTTCACCAGCTCCCTCAGCACCCTTGGGTGGATCCAATCTGGAGCGATACACCTGTGTGTGTCTAAGGGGTGTAGGAGGTTTTTAAAATCCATTTTCCCTTGGATTATGGAGGCTTTTTCTGCTCCCCGTCCCTGTCTTCCAGCTCAGGGGGCTGGGTACCTGGAGAACAACTGATCTTACTATTAAAGATGGAAGCAAAGAAGGCATTAAGTACCTCAGCCTTTGCCTCATCCTTTGTCACTATATTTCCACCCACATCCAATAAAGGATGGAGATTCTTCTTAGCCCTCCTTTTGTTGCTAATGTATTTATAGAAACATGCACATTGCTGAAGGCCTAAACTGCATCCCTAACTACAGGAGCATCCTTCTTCTGCATAAATAAAGGGATCTTATTGGAATAAAGCTTGATGAGAAATGCAAATTTGTACAAAACTGCCTGATTTCTGTGTTGCTGAGGCTTTCTGTGCAGTAGCACCAGATGCCAAAAAAGAAGCAAGAGGAAAGTGTGAACCCAAACCCACTTCTCAACAGCAAAGAAAGAGAGCGAGCCCACTCCTGCTGCCGTCTCGTGTGCAAGGGCAGCTTCAGTCCCAGGGAGATTAGCAAGGGAAAGGCTGCACCACTGTGTGTGGGACACCCTTGTTTTCTGTCACACTCTCTAAATCTTCACAGAAACTGTGAGACCCCACTCACAAATAACAAGCAGGAAAAAAGGGCATCCCAAACTGCTTTGGCTAATAGGGAAAGTAAAAGTGTCCATGGCTCCTTCCTCATTTCCCTTTTGTTGTGAAGAATGCCAGGAAAGACACAAACTGAAGTAAGAAAGCTGGAAGTCTCCAGGCTGATATATTTTTTAGGCAGCTTTTGCTGCTGCTCTTCTAAGTGCCCATTTCTCAGCTATTAGCTTCCTAATTTGGCCATTAATTTTGTTGACAGTGCGTCTGCCGGTGTGCGTAGGCACAAGGTGCTGTAACTTGCAAGAAGCAGCACTCAGAGTTGGAAACAAGTGGATGAAACCGAGCAGAGCCTGCGCAGGGGAAGGCACGTAGGAGCACAGCGTCCTCTCAGGTGATAACCACCACAACAGGGTGCGTTTGGAGGAGGAACAGCTAACAGGTTTACAGACTTTAGACAGCTTTGCTTTAATTATAATGCAAGGATCATCAAGGGAAAATGCACAAGCAGTCGCATCAGGCACAGGAGTGGGAAGGGAGGCGGGCAGTGACCCTCCTGCTGAGCTCCTCTCGGGGTAACGGGGCCAGAGCTGGACAGCAAAGCCTTGTGGAAGTAAGGAGTACAATGGATGTGGAGGAAGAAGGTGGAGGGGTGAAGGAAATCAATACAATTACCTTACCGGCTACCTTCTGAATGGAGGAAGGGCAGCTTGCAAGCACTAAAGGTGGAGAAGAGTAGTGCAGGCAGGACGGGACCAGAAAATCTGTAATATTCTGGCAGCGCTACTGGAGAAAGGCATTTGCTCCTTAGCAATTTCACACAATAAAAAGATTATATTATTTGTGTATAGACACAAAAGGAAACTTTTTTAGTACCTCTTTCTATCTCTATTATCATTAATAATTGACAACAATTTAAAATTAAAAGGCAGAGAAGAGAGAAAAGTGAGGTTTTAGTTTTTATTTTCAAATAGTTTGCTTAAAATCTTTTAAGAGTGTTTGGAAATTGGGTTTTCTTATTTCCAGAAGTGTTTTTTTTCATGTATTTTCACTGGACGTTCTAACAAAATCTATGTGGACAGCATTGGTGCGTGATAGAGTATTTCCTACTCCAAATTAGTGGGATTTGAAACCAATAGCTTCAGGGCTAAAAGATGAGCACCTTCTACTTGAAACAAAGGAGTAGCTCATGGTATTAGCTGCTGTAGTAAAACATTCATGTTGGCCACTTCCTTGAGCATAATAAAGATCGATACAGTGCTAAGTAGATTACAGTAGGATAGCAGATATTTTCCTGATTGCTATGTGTTGTACAGTACCTGGCACAAGGCTGGCATCCATGCAAAATAAGATGCTTAAGTTAATTAATTAATTATTAGTTATAATTTATTTTTTTCACTATAGTCATTCCATAGCAGTCATTAGTATGAATTAATACTGCCTCAGGGAACACACACTGTGAGGAACTTCTCTGTGTTCCTCATCTAACAGAAACAGACTTTTCCACAGTACATAAAGATGCTTGGTTGCCTGAACTGCAGACTTCATCCTCTATTAAGGTATAGACACGGCACTCAAAATTAATGTCAGGATTGATATGAAGATATGAAACCTGTTAATTCCCCATCCCTTGTTTAACATTTATTCTTTAAAATCAGATTACTAGCTGCTAACTTTTTTTGGTGTCCAACATGTGTAAAGGAAATCCTTTCCATTAATCTTTCCCTCTGTATGCTAGCAGTCTTGCAGCTCAAGTCTGACACAATATCGTGTCCTCAGCTTCCGCGCACTAACATCACGCATGTCAGCAGGTAATGCTTTTGCTCAGTCTCGTGTACTGAAAGTACGTGATTTGCTGTAGTTGTTGAAACATCTGTCAGTTCTCACTAAGCTGTGCTTCATGCAGTATTAGTTTGGCATAGGGAATGCAGAAATGCCCCAACTTGCATGAGAGGCTGGGAACTGCTCCCAAATAGCTGAGACAGGGGGAGGACCTTGTCGAAGTACAAGCAGCTTTGCATGGATGACCTGTTTTGATTTGAACCGATTTAAGATTACATTCAGAGTCTTTTCTATTTAAAGTATAAAGGAAAGAGCAGATCAAAGAACACAAGACACAGATCTGAAAATGGACGTCCATTCATGCTAGGGAAAATAAAGACTTACATTTCCCTTACATGCCCCTTCTTTCCAGCCTGTGTGGAATACTTCCTGAGACGGGAATTTCTGGGTTTTAAGGGTGTTTATAATTCAGGACTGGTAACACTGAAAACCACTTAAGATTGTTGGCAATTTGCATACCTTAATGCTAGCTGGTTTTTATCTGGAGGTTAGAATTTAGGGACCTGGAGAACCTCAAGAAATGGGCCCATGTGAACATCATGAGGTTCAACAAGGCCAAATGCCAGGTCCTGCACGTGGGTCAGTGCAACCCCCAGTATCAATATAGGCTGAGGAATGAAGGAATTGAGAGCAGCCCTAAGATGGACTTGGGGGTGTTGATTGACGAAAAGCTCAACATGAACCAGCAACATGTGCTTGCAGCCCAGAAAGCCAACTGTGTCCTGGGTTGCATCAAAAGAAGTGTGACCAGCAAGTCAAGGGAAGTGATTCTCCTCTTCTACTCTGCTCTCGTGAGATCCCACCTGGAGTACTGCGTCCAGCTCTGGGGGCCTCAGCACAGGAAAGCCGTGGAGCTATTGGAGCGAGTCCAGAGGAGGGCCACAAAGATGATCAGAGGGCTGGAGCACCTCTCCTCTGACAACAGGCTGAGAGAGTTTGGGTTGTTCAGCCTGGAGAAGGCTCTGGGGACACCTTATTGCAGCCTTCCAGTACTTAAAGAGGGCTTATAAGAAAGATAGGGACAGACTTTTTCGGAGGACCTGTAGCAACAGGACAAGGGGTAATGGTTTTAAACTAAAAGAGAGTAGATTTAGACTAGATATAATGAAGACATTTTTTACAATGAGGGTGGTGAAACACTGGAGCAGGTTGCCCAGAGAGGTGGTAGGTGTCGCATCCCTGGAAACATTCAAAGTCAAGTTGGATGGGGCTCTGAGCAACCTGATCTAGTTGAAGATGCCCATGGCTATGGCAGGGGAATTGGACTAGATGACCTTTAAAGGTCCCTTCCAACTCAAATTATTTTATGATTCTATGAATAAAAAAGGCGGTGTTATTGAGCATGAAGAGGAGGAGTAAGAAAAAAAAAAGTATTAATTTTATAGCATATTTATATTTATATAATTTATATAGTATTAATTTTGTAAAATATGAAAAAAAACCCACACTTAATGTTACAGAATTTGATTTTTTTTCCCAAAAAAGTAGGATTTTAAATTTCACTTTGAATTATTGAATTGTTTTGAATTTGAATATCAAATACATTTTGGAAAAATTATTCCATCATGAAATGCTATGCTATGATAACATATATGATGAAGTACATTATGATAAATTATAGTCCATATACTGAGCATCTGACATTTTACTTCTTGTTAAAATGATTGTGTTTATATTTTCTCAGTTGCACAGTGAGGCATAAAAATGTGCTAATTAAATACTATTTTTTTTCAAAGAGCTACACAAACATTTTTTATTCTTCAAACTGAATAGTCTACATGATAGAATTGTGGTGATTTTTATCAAAAGGAAAGCTGACCCTTAAAGATGTGTTGGCATCTTATGTAACCAGTTAAATTGTACCAAAAAAATCATTTAGACTGGAATAAAGCCTCCTAAAATATTATATACATCTTGGAAGAGACAAATGATTTGACTACACCATAGAACTACATAAATTATCTTTCCATTTTCTCATGTAATGATGTTAAGAGCAAAGCTTTCCTGTCAATGTAGGAAACACTTATACCTCCCTATCAGTCATACCTTACTGCCTTAAAGGAGATAGAAATAAAGCTATAATTCCAACAAGTTATTAATGCATTTGCAGTGCTTTAAAAAGATGAAAGAATAATTCTATATTTTTATTGGTAGGCTAAAGAATACTTTACATTTTGAAGTTTTCACAGTATTTCATTGTCATAGTCGTATGGCTTTTACAGAGTTTTACAAGCTACTAAGGAACCAAGGAATATATCTGAAGTTATAATTTCTGGAGGTTACATTCTAAAATATTTAAAATCATGTGGTAAGGAGAACTGAGCTTCTGTTTTATCTAGGTTCTGACAAAAATACTGTAATATCAAGATTTTCAGGTAAAATTCTAAAAATAACTTTAACGCTTGCAGTATTTTCTCTTGTTGGCCAGAAGAAAGTGTTAGGTGCTACAAAGAACAGCACGCTTGAAAACTGTTCTGCAGTTGTAGTTCAAATATCTTTTCCTTACATGCTACCAAGTCATCCTTTTTCAGAAGTATATTAAGTTCCAATTCTGCAAACACTTAAACCAGTACTGCAAATAATTTCAGACTCAGGGCTTTAAATACTTCTGAAAAAGAATTAATGGTTGTGTCTGACCTGCAAGCATAGATGTGAGGGTGCAAAATCCAGGAGAAAATATTTCATTCTTTCGTGATTGCAAATTGAATTCAGATTCTATAGAGTTGACTAAAATTAGGGTTTCAGGTAGTTATTTTGGTTCAATTAGTGCTATTAAAAAAATAGTTGTAGGAGAAAGATGGAGGGTATGTCAGTTCCTCGTTTTCATTTTTTAACAAGGCTGTACATAAGAAAAAATACTGCAAAGGAGTGGGTAAAATCACTTCTTACAAATCCATCTTCTAATGGAAATTCTTCTATAAATCCTGTTTAGGCATCTGCTCTCCACAGGGTTCATTGTATGGTCTTTTTCTGTGGTTTTGATTTTTCTTTTTAAACACAATTTGTTATGCATCTTTTGAGGAAGGGAATTCTTTTATTTCCCAGATATTCTTCAGATTTTTGGTTTGAGGTTTTTGGGGTTTAATTTTTAGGTAGTTTTTTTTTAAAAGCTTCTGACAGTTCTGAGGCTTTAGGTCTTAGTCCTGAGGCTTTGGGTCTTATGAGCATTTTTTCACAGACAGAGAAAGCGTACGAGCAGACCTGGAGTATTTCCTAACTTGTTCTTGAACCATCAGCGAAGCTCTACTGCATTCAACAGCAGCAATACTGAAAATCCCCTGCTCTTTACAGCGCTTTCAGCCCAGCTCTCAGACCCCTTACCCAAGGCAGTGGCAATCCCAGTTTCCCACCGGCAGGGCCGGGGCTGGGAGCGGGGCTGCAGAGCCAGCCAGGGACCCCGGCTCGCCCGCAGCCCCACGCAGCCGTCTGCCTTAGACTTCGTCGCTCTGTAGGTATTTAATGGTCACGCATTTGCATTCTCAGCCTGGTGCAAATACAGTATTAGTCTAATCTCACTTCTGCTTCACCTCGGAATATGACTCCAATGACTTTCTTTTTTCTTTTTCTTTTTTTTTTTTTTAATTGGAAAATGGAGAAAAGTTATTCCTGACCTTTTTATCTTGCTGGCAATGCCACTGCCTTTCTATTAATAACAGGCTTTGGGGAGTGTTTCGTCTGCAATGGAAGCAGAACTGCTATTTCTTACTCAGTTTGGTATCTGCAATTACAGTACTTTTCTGAAGTGCAAAAGACATCTATAAAAATCAAACCCATTTCCCTGCTTAACATCAGGCACAGTAAGGAAGCTCACTGCTGCTTCCAGCTCACATTATGTTTTCCATCTATTTGTTGAAACTCTCTCTGCGGTGATTGTCAGTAAACGTTTGCTATCAGTGAAGGTGAAGGACCCTCACTGAAGTGGCAGGAATAATGTACTTCATCAAAGAGCATGTTAAGTTTGTTGGGCTTGGATGTTTACTGATGTCTCGGTTAAGACCTTCAGCTCCTAACAATGTCATGCATTGCCCAGATGTCTGTATAGAGGGGCATCATCCCTGAAGGCGATGCTAGCAGGAAGATGGAGAAGAGAAGAGCTGGTTTTCATTTCCTAGGAAGCCTTAATTTCTTCCTTTTGGATGGACAGTGCCAGTGAGGTTGCTTTTGTGTACCTACTCTCCATGTGGTCTGCAAGGCTTCTGAGAGGTCACTTGAAATCCTTGACTCTCCTAGACAGAAATAAGTATTAGCGAGTTGGCTTAAAAAGGAAGAAGCTGGTGTTGGTGCCTCAGGGAGGACCAGAGCATCTGCGATTTCAGGGGACTCCCTTGGGCGGTTGGTGACATTGTCACTGGCTTCTCTTCATTCAGGTTTAGAAAAGCTGCTGCTGGTTACAGTGGGCCAAATTTCTCATCAGGCCCAGCAGTGAGTGACCTCGCAAAGAGACTTTCAGGTTGTCAATAAATTATAAGCCCGTTTCATTTTTTGTCCAATCCCTCTCTCTTTCTACAGAGTTTCCCTTTCTTGTGCCAAGTCTTCTGTGGGGGACCCATCTATGTATCCATGTGCAAAACTTAGACCTTGTTGTGCCATTACAGGGTTACTTTGTATGTGTGTAGGTCCACAGAGGTTTTCAGACGAACCCAAGAGGTCCTGACCAGCCCTCTGGGGGCAGCCTGCTGTGCTTTGTCTTCACCTCCCATGCAGACAGTCCCCTGGGGAGGAGCAGGGGTGAATTAGCAGGTCCCCAACTATCCCTGGTCCTTCCTGGCCCAGCACTTGACCCAGGGGACATCACCTAGCCCTGGATCACCCACCAGCCTCACCAGAATCCCCTCTCCCCAAGTCACGCAGCTGGTGGACCTTTACTACCATCCCAGGGCCAGTCCCCGCTCCATCCCTTTCCTTTAACCCCCTTTGGCAGGGGCTGGTGTCTCCTGAGGGACCCAGGCGATGCGGCAAGAGTCAGACAAGCTGTCCCACCTGCCCAGTGCCGGCAGACAGGCCAAATCCCCCAACGAGGGAAGAGTTACAAATGCAGCTGCTGCAATAAGCAGTGAATTGACTGTCAATCTGCAGTCATAGCTCTGCGGCTGTTTTCTTCAGAGTGGTCTGCCTGGTGATAATCCGCACAGATAGTTTGGGTTTTTTTTCCACCGGCCTCTTGTTTTCTTCCATGAATTCTACATCGCCTGTTGTGTTTTACCTTTCCTGGCAAAACTGTTTCTCCTCCTGACACGTAACTCTCCCCCAGGGCCAGTTATGTAAGGTATTGCTGCTCGGTGTTTGTACAGCCCTACATCTTGATCCCCTGTAGAGAGCACATTGTGTATCCTACTGGCGGCAAACAAAAGCAGCTTCCTATACAAAATACACAAGGTCTGCTTCTGTGCTTGCATGTTTAGGCAAACACCCTCCTGCGTTTAGGGACGCAAAGGAAGAACGCTATCAGTACCTACTTTCCCGGTGACGCGTGGCTCCGAATGGCAAAAAAACCCAATAAAATCCTCCTAATAAGGAGAAAAGAGTCTGCTTCGCTAGTCTGCATTGTATATACATCTTTCACACTTCATGCAGTCATACCATTTTAAATGCGAACAGCTCTTCCAGCTATCAGCGTCACAGTTGTTTCAAAGACAAACACATTTGTTTTGTCTTTAAATGAATGTACTCATACTGGCTGGCAGCAGAGGAGCTACCCCTTCCTCAGGAGGCTCCTTAAATTTCAGCTAGTGAGATGGAGTAACACTTTCTTTAAAAGGGAAAAAAAACAGGCAAAAATGCCACCTCCCCAAAACCCCAACTTCTAGCTGATAGGCGTGCTTGACACTCCTGTTGTGGGTAAGGTGTAGGTGTTCTTGCAGGGGAAAAAAAATTATAAATACCTACTTTCCTCATTATCTCTTCCTCTCTGTGCCTGGATGATTTGTGTCTTCCCCTCTCCTGCCTCCAGCCTTCCCCTACACACAAGCTATATTTTATGTAGCTGCACTGCAGTTTGTTCATTACAGGGAATGGACTAAGCTCCAGCAATTTAACCAGAACTGCAGCTACCCAAACCCTGGGCACTGGGCTAGGCTGGGTTGAGGGGCACAATCCTGCAAGCTGTAGTGTGCTCAGCGCTGGAGGACACCCAGCACGGGGGGCCACACTGCTTGGCTGCATTCCCCTAGGTAAGGGCATCCCCGTGAGCCCTGGGGCTGCCCAAGCACAGAGTGCATCGGCTTTTGGATAGATGAAACTGATCTGATAAAGGCTGGTTGTAGGGTTTCCCGCTGTTTCCTTCAATTTTCCAGGGCCAGCACAAGAAATAAAAGGGGGTTTGATCCCAGGTGCAACAGATGGTGGGGATGTGAGGCTTTCTGGGTGATGTGGCAGTACGCGCTCCGTGCCAAGGTCAAGGGAAGGTCTGGATCCAAGGTGGGTTGGTGGTTTGCCCTGGGGGAGGAGAAGAAAAAATGGTCCCAGCTGGTTGGGTAGAGGTTTGTTTGCTCTCAAATGGGGGATTTCTAAGTAAGCAGAAGCTGGGTTGTGCAGAGGTGAAGGAGCTTGGGAAAGCTCTGAGCATGAGGGGAAAGCCAGGGCTGGCAAGGATGAGTGTAAAGGAAACAATTAATCCTTAACAAACGTGTGAGTGGGAGGCATAAGGGGATGGCTGAGAAGGGATGGAGCAATACTGGAGAGGGAGAGGTTGGGAATTGAGAGAAACAGCAAAAGAGTTGCACAGAGTAAAAAGCAAAACAAAACCAAACCAAACCAAGCCTTCCCTTGCCATTAGTGCAGATTGCTCCATTTTATCCTATCCTGTCAAACTAAAACACTCCCTCTAACAGCCTCCAGCTCCTCGCCTACCTCCCAGTTTCTATCCTACAGCAATGTTTCCCAAACTGCAAGGTGCACCCCCTCCCAAGGAGGAAGGAGGAGCCAAGCCCACAGAGAGAATGAGAGATGCAAGAAGTGTGTGGTGCTTGGCTGGCTTCTGCAACCCCGTTCAGGCTCTCTGTCCCTGAAATCAAGTCCCTCACTGGAAAAAATCCCAACTGTTCATTTTTATTCCCTAGCTAAAACTGAATGCATAACAAACCACGTACATGGTTTTAATGCAGGCAGCTAGAGACCCTTATGGCCAGCCCAGTCGCTACACCTACTAACAGCCTGTGCTGTGCTGAGGACCATCTGACGTGGAGCTGTGAGTGCCTTTGAGCCACACAGCCACGGTGGTCTTGGGGCCCCTCCGGCACGGAGGTGTCAGCAGAGCACTGTCCCTTCCCATCTGCGGTCCCCGACAGCTCTGCTGCTAGACTCCTTCTGAAGGTGATGTTGGTTCTCCCAGTCATTGCCAAATTTGGTTTTTTTTCTGTGTGTTTAAATCACAATCCCCTCTCCAGCCCACATTACAGGATTAGTCATTAGACCGGTAACCTCTTCTCCTTCAGTTTTGTACCTTCGTGGTACAAATGCGTTACAAACGTCTTAAATGTTTCATTGTGATGGCAGTATGGGATCGCTAAATTTCTGCTACCCTCCTCTGCCTGAGAAAACTGGAAACTACATCAAAGGTATCAGGCCCAGTTACTGTCAGAAGCAAGATCTGTGTCCCTTTTCAGTAGCACCTGTTGCTTACAGACACGGAGTGAAGTATGGTTTACATTTCTTCCAGTTGTCTCCCATATTTGTAGAGTGTCAGATCTGATAGACTTTTTATTCACTCTGTTTTTCCACTTCTAATTTTCCTCTTCGTTACATTCTGTGTAATCCTGGTACTGTGATATGTTTTGTGGGACCACAGCCCTTCAAAAACATCCCCGCTGCTCAGTGCCTGCTTCCAGCTGCCTCTGCTCAAAAGAAAACGGGCTTCCTCGGTCCCTCCACACGTTGTCCACCACCAGCACTAAAGCCACGTGAAGGGCTGGCACATCTTACTGTGGATGCTGCTCGCTCTTGCCCCAGCAGTGACCTCCAGACCAGGAGCTTGCGGCAGGCAGCCGCTGCTGTTGTGCACTGCACGCCAGGGAAAGTTCTGCTGCTGCACACAACCAAAAGGAGGAAAAAACCCCACAACTTTGCAAAAGCACCATTGAGAACAAACCCAGAATGGGAAATCAACTGGCTCTTTTCCATTGGTGGTTTGGTTTTGGTTGTTTGTTTTTGTTTTGTTTTTTTAAATATATATACATTTTCCACAGAACTGTGTGTGATCTCCCACCTGCTAATTACAGATTTCTTATGTGGGTGGGGTGCAGATTTCAGTTATATCAGCGTTAATCTGGAGCAACTGTATTGATGAGCTTACAGCAAAGGTTGATTTGGGATTTTTTTGGCCATGCATCTTAAATGTCATTTAAAATGGTCAATTTCTTTGTGGATTTAGGACTTTTTAATAATTTTAAGAGAATGCTGCCCTTTTATCCCTTCTTCCACCCAAATTCTATTGGCTTCACTCATGGATTGCAATAATCTGTCTGTGAATAAATTCTCTAAAAGGCAATTTTCTTTTTCTTTTTCTTTTTTTTTTTTTTTTTTTTTTTTCCCCAAAGTGAGACAGAGGTGAAGTTTTGGTCTAGAATGGCACTTGTAGCTGATCCTGTGACCACTTGTATTCAAACTCCACGACTGAGTGTGAGATGAGTCTCCTCCACGGTGATGGAAAGCTTGGATGTAAGTCAGGCCTCTAGGTGCACCTGTAACAAGACTTACATATTTTGGTGGCCTAAAACACTGCCCCTGACAAGGAACACGGAAGTAGGACTTCACAGCACAGGCTCCCTCACTTGCTCACCATTAGCACCAGTCACCACCAGCTGGGCACCCTCTCAGTTACATTCAGGGATCTGAGACGTCCTCCTTCCACCCACCTCGCTTTTGGCCGACTTCTGCCTGTCTCTTAGTACAGGCCAAAGCAGCGTCAGAGATCTGGAGCTGGTGGATGGGTGGAAGCTGGGTGTCAGTTTTCCTCTCCCAGGCACTGGCAACTTGGGCAAAGATCACAGTGGATCAAAAGAGAAGAACTTTTCTGTACTGTCACTATCCTGAACAGGCAGCAAGAAACATACACGCTGCTTTCTCACTCTGGTGTTGCCTAGTTTCTTCAAGTTTCTAATAGTTACCGGTTTCCTCTGCCAGTAGTGGCAGAGGGGAAGCTGTGCACCCAGTGATGAACTGTAGGAGCATCTAATTGGTTTTTTGGGAGAATAACTGCTTTCCCTAAATTACGGTCCCATTTTTCATCTTTTTTTTTTCTTTCTATTTTTTCTTTCTGGTATGCAATAAAGAACAGCCAATGGAAGGAAAAGCCAAAACTGAAAGCATATGGTATTTTCTTGCAGTCTTGAGTGTATCTTAGACAATTTGTGTGATTGTAGGAAGCCCCATGGGCCACAGGTTCCTTGTTTTTAAAATGGGCATTATAATACTTAACCAGGTCAAAACACTGTGAGGAGCTTGGGTGGAAAGTGCTGTAAGGCATGCGCAATGGACAGCTGTTATATTTGCCGGCGGAAGAGGCCATATGTTGTCCTCTCTGTCTCCACACTGTGCAGCTCTGGCCTTGGAAAAAACATTACAAGTGCAGATCTTGTTTCTGATTTTGATTGACTCAGGATTACTCCTGGTATTTTGAATGACCTTCTGTGAAGTTCCAGTTTGACTGACTCTAAAAGCAAGGGATACTCTGAGATTGAGACTTCAGAGGCATCAGTAACACATCTTTTTTGTGGAATAAAATAAATATAAAATAAAATGCAAGTGGAAATTCCTCTCTTCTCACCTGCCTGCAGAGATGTTATTGCTACTGCTGCCACATTTGCATGAGAAGTGAGGGTTGAGGATGCTTAGTGCTGGGGCATGGTGTGGGTGAGCTGCCTAAAGCTGGAGGAGCAGAAGTGATTTGGGCTGGCTGGGGCAAGGGGGGCAAGCTAGCACTGCTCTGGGCAACCTGCCCAGCCCTCCATGGGGAGGGGAGGGAAAGGGATTTTAAACTCCCATCCCACTATTCTGGAAATTTGTGCTGGATAGACAATGCAGCTTCCTTATGGGTGCTCCAACAAAATATATGGAAAGTCTAATTCCATATATCACCTGCAGAAACACAAATTGGGATTTCTGGGCTGACTCGTGGGCAGTACTGCTAACCTCAGGCATCCCAATATCCATAGATAAACTCAGAATCACCAAAAAATAAATTAATCCTATTGATTTCTGACTTTTCACAGTATAACTAGGATATACTTTCTTAGTTTTCTTTGTGTGAATACTAAATGCTCAACGGTTTCAAAAGGGAGGTGTGGGGAAAAGATTCTTCCATCTCCAGGGCCAGGGCTGTGAGACCTCCCCAGCAGTTGTAAGGCTGGTGTTAAACCTGAGAGGTGGCAGGAACGTCTCTTTGATGTGACATCCAGATGGAGGGGAAAGTGGTTGCCAGGGTGACACAGAAAATAGAGCTTGGCCTACTCCCTTCCCATTGCAAGAGACGTCCTCGGGGATAGCTTCAATGGAAGAGGAATGGTGCACGCGGTGGGAATTAATGTGCTGCTGTTGCAAACATGTGCATCGGTGGCATTGTACATGGGAGAGCCCAAACATGTAGGAGAATGCTTTTTGGGTTTTTGATCCTAAATGCAGAAGCCTGAATTTTGGATTTGGAAAGTAAATGAAAGCGAAGCTTTTGTCCTCCTCTCTCACCCAGCATCACCCACTTGCATCCCATGCACCTATGGGGTCTCCGAGCAACTGAAATGTTTCGGTTCAAATGTAAAAATGTGTTTCAGACTTCAAATCTGCAGAAATATTTAGTTAATCATGTGCAGTCTTAAACAATTTGGTTAGTTTAAATATATCCCATAAAGATTTTCTTTGGAGTATTTCTCTTGGGCAGCCATATTATCAAGCCTTTTTACACTGAGTTAAATTAAAATGAAGGCTTTTGCCTTGTTATTTTCTCTATTTTATTTTTTTTTAGTGAGAAATCTTGAGGTATATTTTTCTTTTAAAAGTTATTTCTCTGCTCTTCGGCTTTTAACTCAGCATTTGTTGAAATTCCTTAGAAAAGGGGCTGCCCTGCCTCTGAGGTGATTTACACTGAGAAGAATGTTAAAGAATTACAGATGACTGCTGGTAACATACCTGCGTAACATTAAAATCAGGTTAATTGCTTACATTTCACTAGAAGTTATGGATTGCTGCAGAGCTTAGTACTTCAGCAGATACTGGTACAGCAGGGGGGTTTTATTGATAGTTAAATAGCAGTAGAAGTTGTCTGCGTTCAGAAGGGACCTCTTTGAGGGAGGACAGAACATTTCTCAAAGCTTCATATTTTCCCAAAGGGATTTTTCTAGCAGAACATGCCTGCTGTTCAAAGGAAATATTCCCTGTATGAGCAAATGAATGAAAAAGTTAGCTTTCCAATAGACACCCTATTAAAGTTTAAGGGGGCTGAAGTGAAGGACCCCAGCTCCACGTGTTTTCGGAAAGCTAATAAAAACCAGAAAATTATCTGTGGTGCTCTGCAAGGCAGCATGCATACGGGAGGCTGTTGCAAAACCTGCAGATGGAAGCAGGACAGAGGCATTGAAAGAACATAACTAGGGAGTGATACAGCAAAAATCCATAGTAGTGAACCTTTGCAGAAAATAAATACAAATTTAAATGCCAATTTATAATACTCTCTCTCTCTCTCTCTCACTCATTTTCTTTTCAAATTTCAAGAGAGATTTCAAGTGGCCGACAGGCAGTCTGCCCCCTCCCATTAGCAAACCCGGGTATGTGAGGACTATGTATGTGCCCGGCGAGGACGTTGCTGCTATCGACAGCTCTTTGTGCAAGTGCTGAAGCGGCATGGGGGGAGCTCGGACATGGGTGGCAGCCCCCCCAATTCACAGCCCATGGCTGATGAGCCATTCAGTCTCTTGCCCTGAGGCAGGCAGAGGGTGGGGAAGAGAATGTGTTTCTTGGGTCCCTTTTCTATTTGTCTCACAAAACCAGCCATCTCCAGCCTTGTGGTGGGTGCTCGGTGAAAGCGAAGGGAGTGTGCTTTCAGCTGGAGCTTGGGGGTGCTATTTCAGTGCGTCCTCTTAGCCCTCATGTCTGCTCACACGTGCGTGTGCATGTGCGTGTGCGTGGAGAAGGGTGGCTTTCTTGGCCTGATCTGTCAGCATCGTAGATATTCTTATAATAAAGACTCACGCTAATTACACAAGACATGTTGACTGGTTTATTGTACCGTAATTGCTGCTCTTGCAGGACATCCACCCACTTGACTGTGAGCAGAGGCTCCAGGCTTTTCTCAAAACATCTGAGTTTATAGGATGTTTTAGAATCTGATTTTTACAATATTTGTTAGTGCGGAGTAAGAGAGAGCATTTCAGATTTCTCTTCCCTGCCCCAAATTCAGCCAGATTTTTTTAGGAACTGTAGAAAACAGTAAGGGAACCCATGAATACAAAATTGAACATTGCAATTGGAAAGAGGGTCCAGCTCTCCTAATGAGGCTTTATTTAACCAGTGACAATGTGCTGAGAAAACTAGAGGAAATAGGTCAGCTAAAAAACCTGGTACTACAAATGCCTGCTGTAATTTCCCCCCTCTAAAGTGGATGTCCTTCCGAAAAGGCTGGTTCAGGAACCATCTCCTGAAGTCCTGCAGCTAATTTGCGAGCCATGGGTGAAAAAACCGGAGCACTGGGACTCAGGACAGGTTATGTGACAAGTCCACAGGAAGATGGATTCACACAACAATTTAACGAGGAAACACCTGAGCTGTGTCAGAAATTAGTAGGGTCAGTACCCTACCTGTTTCAGCACTCACAAGCTAGCTAACCCTTCCTTAATGTCACATTTTCACAACTCCCTTAAACCAGGAATTAGCCAGGGCTCTGGTCAGAAGTGATGCTTTCCAGTGCCAGCTGTGAGTTTTTTGCCTGATGCCATCTCCTTCCTTAAGCACAAGTATTTGTGTCATGAAGTGGAGCAGGGCACTGGGCAAGTTTAAAATGAAGTGTCTGCATGAGTGACTTCTGGCTTTGTCACTTCCTTGAACCGCTTTGGCGTGAAGGTTTGTGCCAGCTGAAGGAAAAGGAGAGTGAGGGGGAAGGAAGACGTGCTGGGGAACGGTGGGACTCCTTCCTTAGTGGTAGTGCCAGTCTGTGTAGTCTGAAAGCATCTGTGAAATTGTGACCTGAGGAAGGGCTACTTACCTCTGTCCCAATGCTGTACAAGAACAGTGACGTACAGACATGGCTGTAGGCCTTCCAAGACCTGATCCTGGCATCTTCATGCAGAGGTGTACTAAATCTCTCTCAGAGAAAGGCCTGTGGACCAGGTTACTTCAGCCCTGTTACTGCCTCAAAATTATGTTACTCTTGTGTCTGGCCTCAGGCAAAGGTGAGTTATAAGCTTACATTCATGATTCTCTTTATACGGATGCATAAAGTAGAGTTGTCAATGTACATGTTCTTATAGAATGTGTGGATTGCATTAAAGGAAGACTTTGCTTCGAGTTCAGATACTGCTTTCCAAGTACAGAGAGCATCTGCATCATCACGGAGTATAGCCAAGGATGAGATAGCACACCAATTATTTAATATTTGAGCCAATAAAAACTGCATCAGACAATCTCCAAGAAATATTTGTGTTGTTAAAAAGGAGAGGATAAACAATGGTCTGATAAAAGGAAGATCTAAACCTCCTTGATTAAAGACAAAGGAAATCTTCTGGACAAAAGAAAAAAAATCTGAATAAATCTCCAAAGAGGATCTCAACTGCATAGGGAAAATAGAGTTCCCAAGACCTAGACTTCCTGTAGTGCAGAGGATGAAAGCCTGACAATTGCATAAGACGTCTTCAGCTAGAAAGATCAGGAACTCTAAAACTGATACCAGACACAAAATTGTATGTATGCATTTCCAATGGCTTTGCACGGTGGGTCTGAGCTTTAATACTTTGTTTTATCACTTTACAAATACTTCATTAGCATTGCATTGCTCCAACACATCCAAAGATAGTGAGGTTTGCCTCCCTTTAGGCAGAATGATCATCCTCTCAGAGGAAGAAGTGTCTTCTTGTGACCACTCTCTGCCAGAAACCTTGTCCAGCGCATAGCAAAAGAAGTGGGCAGGATATTGGGATCCATGGGTCCTGAAGAAGTTGGTGAGATCGAATGGAGCAGCCTGACTTGGTGCATAGCTGCAAATCTTGTTTGTGGTCTCCATCATGCCTGGTGGTCATGTTCTGAACAGCTGTGTGCCCAGGCCTGTGGAGGAGGCACCAGCTGAGCCACTGAATCACAGCACAAGAGATGCTCTTACCATAAGGTATCACCAAAACAAGAAGCTTAGTAATTGGGGGGTTGTGAAAAGACAAACTAACAAACAGTATCTTTTGAAAAGTGAACCTGGCCCCAGTCACTCCACACTATGGATGGCCAGGCTCAAAGATCTTCTATTTATTTATTTCAGTTTATTCTCTTCAGTATACCATAGACTAAAGTGTGCAGCAGCAGCAACAGATGCTTAGATACCATGGTGATGGGTACTATAGAAAACCTTGCATAGCTATGGAAACCACAGTTGCATTTTTCCATCAGAACTGAATATCTGGCAGCCCATGTCTATCCTTCATATTCTGGAAGATCATGAAAAAAATACTTGTACACGGCATTATATTTCATAGCTTTCTTTTTACTTGGCAACGCACACTTATTTCTATTTGATAATAATAATGGTACATGTATTTTTAGACTAACATTATGTGACAGTAATTCTACTGTTATCCAATGTAGTACAAGCTGAGAAAAAAAGCCTTTAGAGAGAAGAATTGAGGAAATCAAATCAGATTTAACCTGGTGGTAGATAGACAGAGTTTAAATAAACACTTTTTTCATTAAAAAATAAAGAAAACAGCAGAAAGTACACGTCTGGATTATTCAGTCTTCAGTTTTCATGTTCAAAGAGTCTTTCTAATTGTCTGATTTTGCTATGCAGAGTGTAAGAACAGAACATGTACTGTATCTGTCATGTCTGTAACCCAGAGGAATGAGAACAAGACTAAGAGCGAGTCAGAGCCCCCCTCATGAGTCTGACAATGGCTGTATCATCAGGGACAAGTGACATTCCTTCTCTGTTCTCCTTTCTTGTCTCCAAAATTAAGGCAATAACACAAAGCTGTAGATATCTGCATTAGAAGAAAAAAAAAGTCGAATGGAGGTGATAAAGTTACTTTTCACTAGCAGTAATTGGCTGCATTCAAAGCTATGGGCAAAAGTGAAATAAGTTGTGTTAGCATCATAGTGCCTTTTGCTTTTGCCTGTCCTATTTTTCAAGGGCAAGCAGTTCAGCCTGTGTTCCCAGGCAGCCGCCATGGCTCAGCTGGCAGCAGCATATTGCTGACTTGGTCATTCATGCTGGGCAAACGTGCTCCAAAAGCACTCAGTCCACAAGCCAGACAAGAACTTGACAGACTGGGGGTAAAATCCTGGCCCTGAGTGAAATCTGTGGCAAACTTTCTGTAGATATAGGCGTGTTTCTTACTGCCCTGCAGTCTTTCTGGGTTAGCCAAGGGGTCACTAGGAAATACTTCTTCTCCTCTTGTTCCTGCACTATCAGCTCTCAAGCTTGCCTGGGAAGCAGAAGCAAAAGAGGGACCTTGGGTACTGCAGAGAAACTTTCAGAGGAACTCTTTGTATGGGTGGTCCAGGCACACAGTGAGAAGGATTTCTATGTGAAATGCCTTTGTTAGCTAATTATCTGGAAATTATTTGTAGATTAACTCTGATCTTAAGTTCAGTAAAGATTTTTTTTTTTTTTAAATCAGGAATAAATAATGAGAATTGCAAAGATTTATAAAGCTATGGGAGACAGACGAGTGAAAGCAAATTGCAGTTAATTTTATTTCAAGGAGATCAAAGTCATAAGGGCTTCTTGACAAAACATGCTAACCTTTATTTACACCATCCTTCTTTGGTTCCTCCTACAGTTTTTTTCAAATTGAAACCTTCTTACCCCCTCCCCAAAAGCTGTTTATCTCTAACTTTATTTAAGAGGCAGTTTCAACACCCCTTTCCACAGTGTACTGACAGCCCTCTTCTCTCCCAAAGTGGCAATGTCTTTTCAGTTAACTAGGTGCCCTCTGACGGACTAGGCCAGACAATTAGCAAATGACTGATGTAACAAGGAATAAAGCTTCTCCTTTCCCTATCTCATCTACTTCTGATGAATCAGCAAATTTCAGTAAGAAACCGTTTAGTATTTAAACTTCATTACCTATCAACACGAAAATGGACAGCAGCTTCTGCCACAGACATACAAGAGAGATTTATAGATGCAGCTTGTTACCGGCCCCCGGCTGCGACCAAATACAGCAATAAGGGGTTTGAGGCCACTGGACCTCAGCCCCTAGTTTCAAGGTGTGTTGTGACAATGTGAATGGCAGAAAAGGAGCCAGAATTTGAATTAATTATTTTTTTCTCTAAAAGTGGTCGTAAGCCAGATCAGATCCTGAAGGTAAGGAGTAATATATTCCTTTTGATAAACCCCATCTGAGGTTACTGCTTCCAAATGCAGGCCCTAATAACGATTTAACTTAGAATTTACTATGGCTTTTGGAAGATGTAGAAAAAAAAAATTAAAATAAAATTGTACAGCTACCTATTCATCTTTGTTGGGGAAAATCCTCAGTTATAGGCTTGAGCAGTGGAGATCATGTGTCTTTCACAGCTTGAAATCCTGGCAAAAAGGAACTCGAGGAATTTCAGCTATTCCACATGACACCAGGCTTGCTTTGCTACTTCCTTCTGAGTAACCTGCCCCCCAAAAGGAAAATCTGAAGCAGCGTGGCGTTTGTACAGAGGTGACTTTTTGCACCCAAGAGCTGCTCCCTATGTAGAGGACAATGTCAGCTTTCCCAGCCATTGCTCCAGTCGAGCAGGACAGCGCGCAGCCTGCAGCAGAAAAAGCATTACCTCGTATTATTGTTCTCCCCGGGAAAACAGCGTGACCAGGATACGCGCTACTTTCCTTCTCTGCACAGATATATCTGCCTCCACAAAAGTGGCCATTCTGGTCCAAATCCAAGAGGTTTGGCCTGCACCGTAAACAGAAAATGTCTCACAGCTTGAAGCATTTCACTTGGCTGCTCCCCTCCACTACCATCACCAGAGACTCGACGGGGATTGAGTGCAGCCAGAGGTGAGGGAGGTCCCTGGCGTGGTGCCAGTGGCCGTTTTCTCCCAGAAAGTTCAGAAATTCACCTGCCTTGATTTGCTGGTACAAAGTAGCAGAAAAGGAAGAAATCGGCAGGGAGAGGCAGGGAAAAGCGAGCCAGACACGGGACCGATGGCTGGGGGACAGGCAAGAGTCGGGGCAAAGGGGCGGGGAAGAAATCTGTCAGAAACGTGGGAGGAACGACGCACAGCATCACCCTCTGCCTGCGTGACAGGCCTCCCCCCAAAAAGGGGCTGGTGACAACCCTCTCTGGAATTATTTCCCCCAGCAAATATATCTTCAAGCAATTTAAAACAGAACCATTTTCAGCCAAGTTCCCCTTACGCCAGAAACGTCCGTTCAGGAAACTACCCACCGCCTGATCCCCTCTGCCCGGCAGGGCTCGGCGCTCGCCGTGGGCCGGAGCCAACTTTTTTTGAAGGCTCGCGTCTGTCTCCATGCTACGTTGCCAGGTGCTGTCTCAAAGCCACTGAACCAGACAAATCCGCACTTGTTCCTCTCTCCTCAACATTTCCTCCGCGGGGCCAGCAGAGGCGAAAGGGATCGGCTGCGGCGGCTCCCGGAAGACGCACCATGGAGCCCCTGTTTCGGAGCGGGGCCGCGCGAACACTCCTGATCCTCTTGATCCTGTCACCGGCGAACCAGTCCTGGAGACAAAGAAGCATCTCAAGTATTTGGCAAACTTGAGCTGAATCTGCAAAAGTTGTTATTTCTAGCCCTTTGAGAGTGATGTGTGACCTGCCCCGGTGCTGCGCTCAGGTGATGGCGCAGTGGACAGTCTGGGGCAGGCCAGCCTTGCTGGGGTGACGACACACCCGCACTTCTTCATTTCGGCCTCTCCGAAACTGGCCTCTTCTTTGGGGATTTCAGCATCCCATGGAGGGGTGATGCCTTCGGATGGCCCGCACCTGCTGGCTGATGCATGGCAAGGAAGGCATTGCTGCTGCCATAGGACAACCTGACCTCTAAAGCGCTTCACCTTTCCTGTCAGTCGCTGGGTGCTCACGCTGTCCTGCCTCATACCAGCTTTCAAAATAAAGAAGTGGAATATTTTGGCTGAGAAATGGCCTTTTCCCTTTTCCCTGAAGGTTTTCTTCATCTTTATGGAAAGATTTTCTATTACCAGTCCCACCTCTGGGGTAAATGGATACACTTATTTTGCCAAGGTGTAAACTAGAGAGTACCAACAGATGCCGGGCTTTTATCATGCTCCTTACCCAGCACTGAACAATTTGTCTTAGATGTGGCTGCTGCCAGGCCTGAGCTGCTCCCTGTGTCTAGGAAGGTGCCTGGGTAAATATAACACAGCATAAAAATGAGCTCTTCAGAAGGAGATACTTGACTCCATGGCAGGACTGGTTCAAGGATCCTGACGCTGAAAATGTTGCATCCTCCATCCCTTCCCTCCCCTTCCCCCTTCCAAAGACCCAGAAGCATTTTTCAGCCTTCTGGTTTTCAAATGGAAGACACATGTCCAAAAACATGTGTCCAGGTGTAACGTGAGTAAAGCTTCGTATGGAGATGCCTTCAGTGGACACGTAAGGCAGACGAACATCTTAACTTTTTGGTGTCTAGGCTCCTTCCATAACCAGAGGAGGTTCCTCTGGAGGGTAAAGGGGAACACGACCCAGCCTGGGTGCTCTGGGGCTCAGAGACACTTTCCCCAGACCACCAAGGATATGCAGGACTGAACGTGGAGTTATTCTGTGATTCTCATTGGCACAGGGCAGAAAGCTTTTTTCTTCCTTCTTTCTTCCCATCAGTTCCTCTGTTATATATAAGCCAAATGAACTCCTGTATAGCTTGAACTTATTTTGAAAACACCGTTCTTACTACTTTTAATGATGCTTCTTCAGTCACAGGAGGTTCTTTCTCTTTCCAGAAATGTCATCCTGCTACATTCACCTGTTGATGAATAATGAATTAAGGGATTTTATTCCTTTTATATGGTAATAGGAACAAAAAGCTCTATTCTGTCAATGTTTTGTGAAAGCAGGTCCATAATTAGGACTAGGTTTTAGGGGTAACTAGGCCCTGCATTGCTCTGTGTTTCAGAGCCTCTGTGATCTAGTTGCATAAGCCTCCTTTCCAAAAGTGATATCAACCTGTAGGAGAAATCTCAAGGAAAATCATTTAATTCATCAAGACATGCAGTTACCCATGTCCAAAGGCGTACGCAGTCCTGCTGAAGTTAAGTGGCATTCCTCACATGCATGAAATAAAGTCCTTCACCGAACCAATGTCAGGGCAGAACTGCCGCTCTTCATGCCATCAGTCAAAGCAAACATCGCCTGATCATCTCAAGTAATGATCACCTGAAACAGCCTTTCAGTCTGCCAAAAGAAAGACAAAAATTCAGCAGTAAAAATATTTCCTCTTTTAGAAAGGTCAAATGCACAAACAATACATGTTTGAAGGAATGCAGGATGACCCCCAGAGCCTCTCACAGGCAATTTTCCTGCCCCTGCACTGGTTGGAGTTTTAATTGACTCTTTGGGGAGGTGCTAGTAGCTGCCTGAAAGTGCAGTCACAATTCAGCAATTTGGCACACATGACTCCCCCAAATATGGGAGCAATTAGCAAAATGTGATATGGTGAATGGTAGTGTAAGCACCGGATTCTGAACAGCATTCAGACAAGAAATCTAAACCAGAAGAGAGTGGAGCAGACGGAAATCCAAACAAGCTTTCGCAGAATTAAAATGTATTGGCTATACTTAGATAATGAGAGTCTAACATTAGAAGATCGAATTCAGAGTCACCATCGCACTTCTAAACCTCACTGACTTGAATGGGTTGCAGCAGACAGCGCAAGTTCACAAAAGCAGCTTGTGAGAAAAAATTATCCAAAATGCTTAGCGGAAGTAGCTTTGAAGACTTTGGGGAGAATTAAGTGAGCCCACATTAGACAAGGAGCACACCAGTCCTTAGTGGAGAGGAAAAAAATCTGCATTCTAGGCAGTAGCTATTTATTTAAGGCCGTAAAGATTTGGATGTACCCATAGGATCTAATTTCCTAGATAATTTTTGCTTATATTGTGCATATAGCATCATTTTCGGCAACCTGCAGGATGCCACGAAATGTTAACAGTAGGTTTAAGACATCAGCCAGGAAGCGGTTTCTGTCTTAGGGACAGCAAGTCCCTGAGTCATTAAATCCTTCCCATTTCAAACAACTGCAAGCTGCGTTGGTCCTAAATCACGTCTCCCCAGTCCAACCATGTTTGCCTTACCTGGAAATGAACTATTTGTAACCAGGACAGTACCGTCTCCTGGGATTGTTGCACTTCAAATAGCTTTTGCCCTGTCAGCAAGGTCCCTGCTCTCTCCAACAGCGCCCGGCCGTATCCCCCTGTGTCTGGGGGTGGCTGCGGTGCCCTGACAGAGGCTGGGCTGGCCCGCGGCTGAGGTGGGCGAGTGTATGACAGTAGAGAAAGGACAGAAAGAGGAATTGAAATTGGGAAGATGCAGAAAAGGGAAGAGGGCTGATACAACTGAGTAGAAGGTAAACTTCATGGCTAGAAAAGCAAGACGAGGTGCAAGCAGCTGATCGATGAATTAGCAAGGGATAATTAATCAGTGAGCAAATCCAGAGGGCAATGAAATTAAATAGTTAATTATGCAATGGAGCAAACAAACAGCAAATTAATTAAATGTATGTGGATCTACCAGATGCTCTGATTATTTAAGGCAAAACATGGTTAGTGAAACTATTTATTCTCTGATATTTCAATTATTCATGGTATCTCTGGCTATGGACATTGCAGCCTGTTTAAATGCAAGATCCAACCATGTGCATCTAAAAAGCATTTATCTTGATAGTGCAAGTGAGATGAGCAGGGCACTGATGGAAAGTGGCAAGGACCACAGCTGTTCTGAATGAAATGCCTTTAAAAAAGATGCTATATCAAGATTACATATAATATGTTGCTTTATTTTTTCTTTTTTCTTTTTTTTTTTTTTGAATAATCAGTTTGAATTGTTACAGCTGATAATGGAAGTTGGAAATGTTAGGCTCTTGCTGCCCCGACAATGGAAGCTCTACCATGTCTAAAGCAACGTAATTCAAATAGATATAATTGCTGATTCTTTGGTTAATGTTAAACTTCTGGAGGAAGTCAGGATTTTTTAAAATGAATGATTGACAAAGGTCCAATAATTTCTAATGCTTAAAAAAATTCCTTTTCTGCTTACCTGTAGATTAAAATCTTGATAAACTCACTGTACATTCTCTACTATCTGAAATGATTTTGAGTTACTTTGTAACTCCGCTCTCAAGTATGGCAGTATCCTCCTACAATCTGATCTGCTTGCATTGCCTGTTTTTGGTTTTTGTTTCCAGTGGGGGTTTCTTACTTATTTTTGAAATTTTGATTCTGTAAATATTTTCCAATTTACTTTCAGTTAAATGGATTTTGATGCCAGGTGTGATGACATTAAATGGAAATCATTCCTTTTCTCTCATTAAATGTTCCTGATGAACACAACTGGCCCATGTGATCATTCCTGGGAATATTTATATACGGTATGAAAATTTTACTTGCATGAATAGCCAGAGCACACACTCTGAATACTTTGAGGACTCAGCCAGGCGCTCCTTGCTGCATTTAACTGCACTTTTCTGAGTTGGGAGGTCGTGGGCAGCAGTTGTCTGTATTTGGAAAGTAATAGCAAATGTAGCATTGCATGTATCATTCATTTATTCTCATCACCTGCACATAAACGTCTCCCTCACCTAATACTTCACAGGTCTACAGGACACATTTATTGTCTTAAATGTGAGAGCTACAGCAGAATAAGGGCTTAAATAAACCACAGGTGTGAAAAATTCCAACTGGCAACTTCAAACTAAACACCATGAAGCATAAAAAGACACTTGTCAGAGCTGGAAGGAGCAGTTTGATTAAATCATTGCTTCAGCCCAGACATGTTGGGCCTAATTCTCCTCTCCCACCAGATGACTCACGTAAAGCGTGGGCAATTGCACTGCTGTAAGACTAGTGTGGTGGCACTTGGACTCTGGAGCTCTAATTATGCCTGTCTGACACCACAGAGCTAAAATGTGCAGCTGAACAGATTTATGATGCTACGCTCATCTGAGGTGAATGACTGCTCCTACTCATGGTCTGGGATCGCTACACTAAAGCGGAGAGAATTTTACTAGCCAACATTGCCCCTGTGTTGAAAGCAACAAAACCTGCCTGAACTGCTGGTGAGGCAGATGACAAGAGATGGATCTTTTTTTAACTGTGTTTTTCTTGGTGCCAGTTGCCAGGGAGGAGCCAGCATGGCATGTATGTGAAGTATACTGCAGTTGAAAGCTCTGCTGCCATCAAATTTTATGGCCCCAGCCTCTGCTCTCTGCTGCTTTTGGCGTGTGTCCCCACCTAGAATCCCCTCCTGGCAATAGTCTCTCATCGCTCACAGCAGGGCAGGGCAAGGTAGCTTGCAGAGCAAGCACCTCCTGCCTGCATCTCCCTCTCCTGTTTTGGCTCTCTTAGGGAAGAGAGGTCTCCAGTGGGTAGGCTGGGGACCTGCATCCTCCTCAGAGACAACTTTTAAAGACCATGGCAAAACAGGACAACCAGCACACCAGCCCTTTCCAGCCCCAGCCCTGGTGCACAGCAGTGGCCAGCTGGAGGATGCAGGTGCTGCGTTGCTGCCTACGTGAGCAGCATGGCCAGGAAATGTAGGAAAATAGGGGGTTTTTATAAAGTGTGGAATGCACCAGTGCAATTAACTTCTCTGAAAAACATCAGCATGAATAGTTAGCATTACATTATTTTGAGTGCTACTGAGAAGTGGTAGCCATTGAGCCGATAAAGCCACATGATCCATTTTGTTCTTACGTTGATAGTATTGCAGTTACAAGAGACAATTTGCAAATGCTTGGCTGTTTCATAAAAGCCAATGTACTTCGATTCACAGCAGGTACTAATTTTGCCTGCATCTGCTGAGCTGTGCATGGCATCAACCTGTTTTCAATTACACCTGCATGTCAGGCTCAAAATGTGTCTGTGAACAGGAAAGATGAAAGGTACGCAGAACAGGATGTCATGTATTTCCCATCACCTTTCACTGGCTGGCTGCCCACAGAAGTAAGAGGAAATTCCCTTCTTCCATAGTGAAAATGTAAAGATTTACTAAGCTTTGCACTGCCAACAACAAGGTGTAACCACCACTTCCTTAAGGAAACATGCATGTGTTAACAGGGGTGAGCAGGGGAGCTCCAAATAGCTTTCCACACCTTCCTTACCTCTGATCTGTAAAGGTCCACAAGTTAGTCCTTGCTTTGTTATACTTTACTTGTATTGAAATGTGTAAGTTGGTTGACTTAATATCCCAATTTCACTGTAAAATAAAATAGGTGAAAGCAGGGGTGGCAAGGGGGTTTTGATGCCTGGAATAACGAAGAAAAAGTTAAATAACACTTTTCTATTATTTCACACAAGTATAGAGGGAAAAAAAAGTTTATACGCAGTTATACAAATAAAATAATTCATACTACAGCTAGAGATGGCCAAGACACTTGAAACACTGGGCAGAGTGATTCAAAAGCTGATAGACAGTCAGAAGAAATATTTTTCCTGAGGTACTTCCCTCTGAATGAGTACTAAGCCATTTGTGATTGTACTTTCAAGCCATTCCTTTAATTTATTCCTGTCATTTGAAATTGTTTCTTTTTCTAATTGCATTAAAAATTGTGCACTGTAAAAACTGTGGTGTGTGCCAAGAATGTGTATGCATAGTCAGTATATAAAACAAGGCAAGAACAATTGATTTTGTTAGTCTGGAATCCAGTCAGACTTCATGTGCTACGTCAGCCACTTCGCATCGAAAAACAGTACTTACAAATCAGTAATGATACACACAAATTTAAAAGATAAACATGCAATTCACTAGCCCCATCTATTTTAATATAAGTGAAAGTTGTTGTAACATTTTGATCCTATTGCTTATTCCTACAATATTTCTTGGCTGTTTGGGGTCTTTCAGTAGAACCTGCACGAATTAACCAAGCGATAACCAAGTGATAAAAAGCACCCATGAAATCAGCCTATCTGGCAGCCTGGGCCTTGAATTTGTGTGCAGGTAACCTCAAGCCCCTGGCTTTGGTAGCCTGGTCTGTGCTCTGTGTAGTCCAGGTGGATGCAGGAGAGCATCCCTGCCTTGTTCCTGGGCGGTCGCCCCTCTGGCAGCCCCAGGGGCAGGGCCTGGGGGGCACTCCCTGGTGCCTGCCAGAGTTAGGGGAGGAGAAGGGATCGGCGCCAATGCATCTCACCGCTTAATATTTGTGTCCAAGTTTTAATGAGTTTAGTCAGAGACCTTGGAGACCATAGTCCCGAATTCCTACTTTCCTCAGTCAGGCACTGATCCAGTAGAAGCTGTGGTTGTAGCTGCCCTGGCACCATCTTTGCTCTCCTGGAGTGTGATATGAAAAAAAATGACTCTTGCAGTAGAGGGAAGGGCCTTTCATTATAGTTCAACCTTGAAGTGAGAGTAAACAAAATAAACCAGAAACAAGGTTGAGATCCAAAACTCTTGAATGCCTCTGCCCCCAAGGTTTCCCTCCTTTGTAGCCCCATGATCCAAATATTCCCTGGATTTTTCGCATGCCTTTTCAATTTATGCCACCAGCTCTAATTCCAGTTTCACGGCAACCAGGCAAAATCTCACCACTTTCAGCAGTGCCCTGCCAGGGTCTACTCTTTATTAGCCCTAAAGTTTACAGAGATGGTACATTCACCTCTGTCTGTTGTTGCTGAGCAGATGCATTTGCTTCTGAAGGTTAAAAGCATATTGCTGTTTTTAAAGTTTTATCCTATTTACTTATTTCATTTGTCAGTGGATGTAAGTCTTACACAACACTTTTTTTTTTTCCTTTTTAGTTAAACCGTGATTTTCATACAGCACCTTCTTTGTTACCTGAATACATTTTTGTGCACTTTTGCTCAGGCTGCAGGAATCCAGACAAAAAAGTGTTAATTTCCCATGATGTTTTCAAGCTGACAAGCGTAATTGATTTGATTTCCACTGTTTTCACAAGTGACCCCCCTCAACCCGTCATCACCACTTCTGTTTGATACCTGAGCTTTACTTTCTACTCTCACATTCCACTTCAGCAAGTAATAAAGAGCTTATTAGAAAGGAAGGAACTCATTATTTGTTTTCTAAACTGTACTCCATGCACAGCAGATTCCGCATGTTATAGCCCTGTATTATTAATCAATATGAAACATTTGCTTCTGTTAGGTTACCAGCATCTTTTATCATCAGATTGAAGTTAGGAACCTGTTTCTTTGTGTTCTGCTACCCACGCTCCAGCTAGACTAGACAGAGATAAAAGACAGCTGAGTAATATTTTCCTGAGATCCCTGATGATGCACACAGATGGCCTGTAACAAATGAAATATGCAAGGTGACGGCTGGAGTTCTCCGCACTCCAACTTCAACTTTTATGGCTTAGAGAGTATTTCAGTCCTTACGCCACAGAGATTTATTTTCTTATCTGTAACAGGACTTGTGAATCTTTGCCTTCCATGGCCATTAATGGTTGCAACTGGAAGTAGCCTGGTATTCTCACAGTACTTCTTCCTTCCTTCATTAAAAAGCAGTTGGGAAAAAATGTATTAAAAAGAGGAAGAAGGCCATGTGGGGCTTGAGAAATCTAAAAAGAAACACTGGAGAAGTTTGTTATCTGTAAGAAATGAATTGCAAGACTGAATAATCCCATTATGGGTTTTAGCATATGTAAAAATAAGCAAACAAACAAAATCCAACACATATTAAGGCAAATGAGAGATTACATATTGGTAGCACAGGAAATAAAAAACCCTTTGGAATAAAGTAAACACAGATCTGTTTACAGTGCCTGAAAGAAACAAATATATTTGTTCTGGCCTATTACTGCATCTTCTCTGAGACAGCCTTATCAGATCACAGTCCAGCTGGTGACTGTGTCCATCAAATTTGCTTTTGCTAATAGATTAAATAATCTGACCATAATGCCTGTCTGTGGATCATAGTCTGGTGAGCAGGAATTCATCCAAGTTGAAATGAACATAGATTTAAACATGTAACTTCTAGCTTTCCTAACCGCTGGTGTCTTAGCCTAGTGGCAAATCATCTTAAAATAATCCAACTATCTTGTGCAAGAAGCTAGAGTCAAAAAGTGACTTAGCTCTGTTAAACTGCAGAACAGTTCTGGTAAAGCAGAGGTTCTTTAACTGCTTACGTGGCCTGGACTCCAGCAAGCCGGGAGCATCTTACCACCGTGCCAACGTCCACGTCCTCAGGAAACTGCAGGTGCAGAGAGAGAAAGATAGAACCCCCTCCCCCCCCAAAACGAGCTGCAGCCCGGGAACTGCTCCCTCCCATGAAAGTGATTTTATGTGTTGCTCCACTGGGGAAAGGGTGGCCACGGACAGTATGCGTCCCTGCAGAAGACTGCTCTGCTATGGAGATGCCCCACTCCTATGAAGTGCAGGGCACCTTCTCCAGATCCTAGGACAGAAGAGGACAGTGGATAGCCCCAGACAAAAGAGGCGCCAGGTAACCAATGGGACCAGGGGCCCCCCACAGCCCTAAGACAAACTGGACTGTGGACCCAACCCTGCAGTAAGAACAAAAAACTGGTACCCCATTAGGAGTGGTGGGATGAAGAGGAGACAAGAATATACACCTTTGAGAAGATGTTGCGGGAGCCAAGTGAGACCATCAGTTATGACACACAGATGCTGAACAGAGCAGATTGGGTGGCTCTGAGCGACTAGTGAACAGCACATGACCCTCGTACCATGCATGTCATGTCTTCAGAGTCTGATGGGAAGGGATCTCTCTTAAAGTTTCCAGATTTGTCTTTTCTGGGCTGGACTAAAGTATTTACATAGGTGTACAACAATTTTGCAGCTTCAACCAATTATACAGTGATAGTTTTTAAATAAATCAATACATAATGTATGCATATAAAATATACTGTATTTCTATATATAAACCTAAGCCATTTCCTGTCTATATGGAAAGTATGGATATTGTCTGCTGTGTGAAAAAAAGAAAAAAAAGGACATGCTCCACTTTTTCCATTTATTGTCCAGAACATACCCTCATATCAAATGTTTTCTGATTGAAAACAGCCTCTTAATGCATTACAAGTAAAAATAACCCATTATTGTAATATATGATATACTCTTTCCTCTTTAAGGCAAAGCAGTGCTTGCAAATATGTCTAGACAGCATGATGGAAAAGCACAAATTGGCCTCTAACTATTGCTGCCCACTTATCAGACAAACCTGGAATAAAAGTTAAGATATTACAGTCTCACTCTTTGCACGACATCTGTAGGGGGAGTTTCTCTCTGAGACACAAAGGCTTTGTTGCTTACTGCAAAGCAGAAGTAGCAAAAACTTTGTTAATAAGAGCATGCCTAAGACACCTTCATGGCCTGATGAGAATTGCTGAGTGACTGAAGTATGCCAGTGTTTCCTGTAAGCAGTGGTATGTCCTATGTATGGACAGCGTTAAAAAGTCTTCTTTCCATGCTGCAGATGAATTAGTCACCTGCTGATGCTCCAGACAGGATCAGAACTCAGAATGTATTTGCCACATTTTGGAGGAATGCTTTTAAGTCCTGACTTCATCCTTCTACCATGCACCTGACCATTTTTTTAAAAGTTTTTTTTTCCAATCCCTGCATTTGTGTCTGGTAATAAAGTTGTCTTTGACAAGGTTCTCTTTGTAAAAAGATCATTTTCCTCGTTTGGCACACCTCCTTGCTACTTTGTCATGGCAGGAAACCAACTTCATTTGTACTTGTGCTGAGGAGTCTCAGGATGCAATGTGCATCTTGGATAAGAGCATTTGGGTTTTGTTATTATTCTCTTCTTCTCCTCACCTTTAGACTATAATGACAGGGTAAAAATGGTAATGGAAAGAAAGAGCAGCAGAAGGACAAGAGAAATCAGTTGTTCAACCAAGAGATTTTATCTGATGCCATTTATTTCCCACTTGCAAAATACTTCGTATTTATTATTCAGAAAGTGTTAGTCTTCACTGCGGTGAAAAGAGAAATGGTGAATCAACAACGAAGTGGGTGATTTTTTGTATAAAGGTTGTACTGGATGATGGTTATACAGTTTGCAAGCACTTGCATGTTTTCATCTGTGTACATATAGGGTGTTGGTGTGTAGGAAAAGCCATTGACCCTGGTCCCAGAGAAGTTGCAGAAGTCTTGTCAAATTTCATGCCTGAATGCTCAGACACCGTGGTGGTGAAAGCTGGCATGGGTTGGGATGTAGAAGCCGTATGCGGGAATGGGGTACTGGGATAACATACTGCCGCCTGCTTTAGACCCTTTGCTTTAGTGTTCTGGCTTCTCCTTCTACACAGAGTTATCCCTAGGTAGGTCGATGGACAGGTAGCAACATCAAACTATGTTTTAGTCTAAACACCTACCGATGAATGAGTCAAACAGTCAGGAAGCTAGATTTGTTTGGGTGAAAGAAGAACCTAATAACTTTGCAGTCATCTGGAGCCTATGAGTCAGCACAGACTAAACGCCCATTCACCACTGATGGAAAGTCTTTCCTATACACATACATGTGCACACACACTCCCACACACGTGCACACGTTCATATGCACAGCTAAGAGGTAACCTAAACAGGACCTTTTTTCCTTTTGTTTTGTTTTGGAAAGCCAGTATAAAGTTTCTTTGAATGAAGGAACAAGGAAAATGGCACATATGACACTACTGTCTCTCCCCACACAACCAGATCGCTGGCGGACTTTGCAAGCATCACAGTAGTTTTGACACAGATGCCACTGTAAATTGAGCCAAGAAGCTGTTCCCTACGCACCAGAAATGCTCTCGTGTTTGAGCTCCGAGTTCACCCATTTGTGTAAGTGAGGTTGCAGCTGTGGCTTTGCTGCTGGGACAGGCAGAAAATCAACTCGGGGAATAATCTGCAAGGCAATCATCAGGAGGAGGCACTTTCCAGTTGAGTTTTGAAGTTACATGCAGCCTGCCAATGTGCTTTGGATTTGCTCTGCTATTTTTAAAACTATAAGAAATGTCCAAGCCTCTGCCCAGCCCTCCCCCTTATGTTTGGTGCACTTATCATGGTTGGCCTCCTGTCTCAGGCAGGAGATCAGTCAGGAAGTTAACCAGGGGTCCAGATGCTTCTCTTGGAAATGCTCGTGCCAGAGCCAGGCTTCCATGTGTTTCAGCTGCCAAACTCCCTCCACACAAATGTCCACAGTTTCTGGCTCTCACACTGGGGTAGTTAGAGGAAAAGCCTGAAGATGAACATTTTCTACTCTACAATTAACAGGGAGGAGCAGTGCCAAGGGAGTAATACTGCTGACATACACTGGCAGGCTTTGCATTACAAGTTACTGCATTCCAGCCAGAGAAAGTTCTTGTTTCACGATGAAGATTTGCACACTTGATGGGACAGGCAGTACACTTGGCAAGCTATGCCCTGAGGAAGGGAATTTGGTTAGGCTGCTTTCCACTTACAGGTAACAATGAGATATAGATGCCTACACACATTTATATGTTAGATAAATATTGCAATCCCCACATGCCCCCCCTTCCAAGCAAAGACACTAATCTTACCATAACTGCTTACAATGTAGACCATGGTTGCTATCAATCTAGCAATTTATTTTCCTTCGGGCTCCTGAAATCCTGTCCCATGGAAAATTAGGACTATGTATGATACCAGAAAACTTCCCATTCTAGGAATGATTTTTTCTAAATGGACCCTGGTTCTGCACAGACCTGGATGTGAGGTCTCTGATGCCTCTGCCATGTGGAGGACACCTGCCCTTTGCTACAAGTCCAGTGCTACAGGTATTGAAAGGGCATTTCTTCAGTCACAGTGCTTGAAGGCTAGGGCTGCTTTTGGTGAGCATAGACTACACTACCCGCTTGTAGCAGGAAAAACCCCCAAACAACTGAAAACCCAAATCTGAACAGGTGTACCTTCCCCCATCATGATTTCAAGCCATGCTTAATCATCATGCTTCAAATAACTTGTCCCTTGAATCCCCTGACATGAAGGTATCTGAGACTGCAGGATCTGTGAGTGACATCAGAATGGGGCATCATTTCTTTGGACCAAACCTAAGGGTCACCAGAGCACACACATGCACATGCCCCTCTGGGACAAGAAAGCATGAGATTTCAAATCCACAATCATATTAGCACTTTCTAGGATACGAATGTTTTTAACATCCTGAACCATGGAGGGTTTTTCCTTCCAATCTTAGATTAGTCACTGAGATCTCTATTGCAACAGTGGACCTTGAGCCCATAAAAGCTGATGTGGGTAGCGGACCCTTACAGATCTGGTTGTCATCTGAGGCCTGATTTTGTTTCACAGGTCTCTTTCAGATCCCTCTGGGGTGTCTAGTTCGTTAGTTCTGAGCTATGCCAGGGCTGCATTTCAAATTACAGCTAATGGATATCCAAATAATTAAAAATGAAAAAGGTTATTCAATCTAACATGGATTCTTTTACCACAGAAGTGATAACAGCAAACGTGACAATTGTAATCACAAAAGGAATTGCTGCCAAAAGTTTTGAGCAGCTCAAAACGTAGCAGAGAGGAGGAGGTAGGATTTAGGACAAAAGTTGGAATTAAACTTAGATATAACAATAAGTATCTACACTTACTGTCATAAAGATCTTCTAATCAAAAGTATGTGCTAAAAGCCTCAGTGCACCCAGCAAACACTGCACTACTTTAACTGGCCTATTTAGGGCCGTTTCACTCAGAGCACCCATTGGCAAGACACGGTGGCAGGACTCACTTTTTGCTCCTGTCTCTATACGAGGAGGCAGCATTTCTCACAAATGCTGGTAAAGGCTAGGGCATTTCATCCAAGATTTTATCTTTTGTTTAGTGGCATTTTGGCTTGAGTTTCACTACCCTGCTGACAAAGACATTTGAGCATTTTTATTGATTCAGAAATCTGGGCATTAAGACTCATCTTTATAGTTCACCAAAAAGTAAATGTTTCAAAATGTAAAACTCCTCATACAGCTTTTAAACTTTATAGGCTGAACACTGAGTGCTGTAAAATGATTTTTTCTGTAATGGAAGCTCTATTTTATAGAAAACAGTAACCATTAATTCTGCTTGCTAAGAGCAAATGACCAAAATCAGACACGCTCTATGAAAAAGGAGGATTCGGTCACCATAATAAAAGTACAAATTTTTCATATCCTCTGTTTTCACAAGACCTACTCTTTCTTAACTCATGGGTTTTTACTATACAGTTATACGTTAACAGAGGAATGATTTTGCACATTTTAATACAGTTGGCATGAAAAGTGATACAGGCAGAAATGGGAATGAGTGAGGGACAACTTGGAAAATAGTTTTTTCCTCTTCTTCACTGTAGTACTTGCCTGCTACCTGGAAGGAACTCAGGAGGTTATCTGTGGTAGCATCAGCTACATCCTTGTCCTTCCTGGCTGCGGTTTTCCAACTCTTAAAGGCATCTAGTGTTGGTGACTCCAGAATTTCTCCAGCAAATCCATTACAGGGCTTCACAATCTTACTATCACAAAGGTTGGGTTTTTTTGGTTGGGTATCTAATAAGACTCTTCCCTATTCCAGCTTAAGCCTCTCCCTACCTCTGCAGCTCACCACAGGCTAACACAGACGTATTCTGCGATTTGCAGTAACCCTTTAGCTATTTAAAGACATTCTCAGTATGCTCTCCCATCTCCTTTTCTTTACAGTAAGCAAATAAAGTTTGTCCAGTCTTCCCTCCACAGGCAATGTTGTAGCTGTGGTAATTGCTACAATGCTCTGGACCAGATTATCTGCATCTTTATGCGCTGTGACCAAACTGAACCCAATAGGGCCAGATTCATAGACAGTCAAAATATCAGTGTCACCTAGAATCTTCTGACTCTTGAATTTCTTTTCTAGCGCTGGTACTGGGCACACCACAGACTGTATGACCTGGCTATAGCATCTGCATGACCCCAGACATGCTCTAGCAGCATCTAGTACCTACAAGGTACCCGTTCAAAGGGAACTATAGGCCCCTTGCTTCCACTTTTTATAACGACAGTGTTTCAGTGAGAACCTGGCCCCAAACTAATTTTGCTTCCTCTTTTTGCTCCCAGACCTCACAGCCACACAGGACAAGATGATGCGCCTTGGCACTCATTGAGCTCTCCTTGTCTGCAGAGAGCAAAATCCTTCACATGAGGGAACTGCATGTGGAAAGGATTGAGAATTCAGCAAGTTCTCCTCACATAAATCATCTAACCTCTCTCACAATGTCCTTCAGCTGCTTAAGAGCTTATTACCCCCCTCTTACTATACTGCATGCTAATCCTGTGGCTTTCTTGAGAAACTTATCTGTACTGCACATCTACGGAGCAGCTACTTGGTCATCTGCTCCTTTCTCTGCAAAGCATTGCGTCTGTACCACAGTCTCTAGACTTGATGGAGGTTTTGGGAAACTGGGTTTTGGTAGTGGCTTTTTTAAACAGACTTGAGCCCCATCACCAAAGAGAACAACTTCAAAATTGCACAGGGGGGATCAGGCATGTGCAGTCACTAGAGGAAGAGAAAACAGTTGTGCGCTGTCCTCTAATGACTGCTTTTATCTGTCCTACAATTGGTGTCCTCTCTCCCTAGCTATAAAATCTGGTTGCAGGAGTTGCATATGAAGGGCTAGGAGAGGGTTTGTGGTGGCTGAGAGAGTGTTTGTGGGAGTAGCAGAGTAAATTGTGCTGTTCTGGATGGATGCAGCTATAGAAAGCTCAGGGTCCAGGACTTCAGGTGAGGGTGGGCTAGATACACATACAACTTCTCAGAGGGGAATATATAGGAAAAGGTCAATAACCCGCTGCTGACTGCTGAATGGCCTGGATTCAGCCTCTATCTGATAGTCAGGCTGTTCCTCAGCATGCACATGGCCTAAAAGCATCTCTCATTAGTTCAGACATCCTTTAATTTTACTCACTCCTGAAGGTTAAAGTAGCAAGATGGCCAGAGAGCAGCCCATGGTGTGCTGACCACACAAGTAGACATAGGCAAGTAGACCAGAGAGCCATAACAGCACAGAGCTGGCATGGGATGGGTTGCCAAAGTGCTTACGCAACATGCTGGCAGGATTTTTCAGCCCTTTCTGGTATTACTGATGCTCATGCAGATGAATTTAATGCTAGCTTAGAAATTTCTTCCTGAGCAGTACTCACACCCATGAAATATAGATGTATTTTGGGAGAGTAAGATACTGTGAGAGGTACCTCCCTCTTTTTCCCTTGGGCTATGTTAGGAGCCTTCCAGCTCACCCCAGTGCTCCCCCAGATGGTAGTCCTCGTTCCCGCCATGCAAACCTACCAGCACTCCCCCTCAAAACCCCAACTCTGCCATCAAAGACAATATTTTCCTCCCAGGATAATAGGGAAAAGAAGAGCACTTCACCCTACATTTAAACCCCCTAAAATAAGGGCTAAATAAGTTTGAAAGAGACTGCCTGGTGCATGCGTGTCCATCTGAGAGCGGGGAGCTGACGGGGGGATGTTTGACTGACACAAGTGCGCACCTCCCTTCCTCATCTGACCTGGCGAGTCACTCCCGCGGACCGCCCCGTACCCCCGCTCCCCGGCGGGATGGCATTCTCCTGTGAAGGAGTGATCACATTACCCGGGCCCCTTGTGTAATTCTGGTTCCCAGCAATTGTTTTCTGGTGACCTTTTATTGTTAACAATTAGCGCTGGAGCTGGAGCACAACTGGTGTAAGCATATTTTACATCCTCCTCAAGCAAACAGAAAAGCTGGGTGGGCACGGGCTTGTTTCCTGGTTCACACCCATGACTCCTTTGTGTCTCAGATCTCCTCCCACCGTGTGTCATAGTCAGCAAACCCACTCCCTTACCTTTTGGCTCCCAGATACGGTGACGTCTTCGAGGGATGCGTAGGCATTCTCCGTGTATCCCATTCTCCTCTCACATCCTATAGGAACTCTGCCTCTCCCTGATACTCAGTCTTTCCTTATCCATGAGGCCAGAAATGTAAATCCCTGTGCAGCAGAGTGCAAAGAGCGAGTATGAAGGATGGTTTCTATTTCCTTAAATGTACAGTCCATAAGCACCACCCTCCAGCACTACGCTTTCGGTGCTTGTGCATACTTCTGTACAGTAAATATCTTAACAGTCCATTCCCTCTGCTCGACCCCAGTGATATACAAGTGCCCCTGGAGGCACAAACAAATCAAGAGTCTGCTAATCATCGCGTATAATAGCATAGATTTTCTTCTTTTGCCCCACTTTATTAAACTAAGCCTGGGGAGAAAAGGCATTGCTGGCCACCTGCTCCAAAATGGACAGCACTCCAGACCTGTTGTAGACCAAGAACATGCTGAGTTCCCGAAGTGAGGACCCTTCCCAGAGGCATAGCGCTTCACCAGTACGTCTTTGTCTTTTCTGCGGGGGAGAAAGGAAGGTGGGGAGGCAAAAGAGCCGGAGAAGACACTCCTGTTTAATCTTGTTTCCTGCAATATGGCATGTGTATATGAGGGGGTGTGTGTGGGGGACGGAGAGGGGGAACACTACGTTAATCAAATCGTGATCCTTTTAGGGTACAACAGGCAATTAAAAACAACAACTTGAATTTATCCTGCAGCCTGTTGGCAGCTAACACACAAGTCATTCTTTCTGTGGATAGCTTTACTTAGCAGGTCTGTGCCATGACTAATGAAGCCATCTCTCCGCTAGCGCGCTAATTCCAGACCTTTTGGGAAGGAGCCCGGCTGCAGCTCGCTGCATGGCCCTCCCCTTGCAGGCTCCTTATGGCCACCCTGCGGGTCCCTCCCACTGCCTGTGCTGTACTTGGGAAAAGTGTGAGAAAATATTTCTCCCTTAAATCTGCTTTAGTAGGGCTCTGCTTTACAATGACATTTAAGGACAGATTTTCCGGGGAACTTCTCATTTTATCCAAAACATTGGAAAGCAATCTTCTTGCCTGCTCCTCGGTGGCATGTAATCTGATCTTGCCGTACCCACTGGCTGTGGGGAGAGGCACACATTGCACCGGTAAAGACATAGTTAAAATAAACATTAAACTGTCCAAGAACTGACTTCCTCGAGAGCTCTGATTCAGGCTCCCAAAAATGCTCCGCACGGTGAATCATGCTTCCTTCTGGAAATGACAGAACTTCCTCATCATGGTGTTCTAACTTGCCCTCTCCTTGTCTCCGGTGCTATCAGGAAAGGATTGAATTGCATGCCACATTTTTTCCGTGGTCGGCAGTGAGATGCATCCTTTTTGAAGAGGAAGAATTTCTATGAGTCAAAGGATGACAAACTGAAAATTAGTACCAGCCACAGAAATAAATGACAAACAACAACATAAAGCCCCATAGAGGTGGCCAGTGGGTGTATATTGGACATTTGCCTTTCTGGCAATTCGAGTTGCCTAACTATTGCAAGGCGAACTTGCTTTTCACCACTGAAAGTAGTAACAAAGTTGAAAATACTAGTATTAGCTGTGTGCGTTGCTTTCCTGTGCCTGGTTGGACACTTCATGTCTGCTCGCAAATCAGGTAAGGCGATGCTGTGCATGAAAGGTCCCAGCGTCCAGCCCAGCTTCGAAGGACGATCGCATTTGCCATCTGCACAGCAAGGGTGTGGGGAGGGGGAGGAAAAGGGCAGCGCTTCTGGTGGCTTGTATCAATCAGACTTACACAGCAGACTGGTTCACAGCCATCGCGATGACAGCAATTTACAGAGACAGTTTGCTGCACAGAACTTTAAAATCAAAACAACAACCCCCTTCCTTTCCCCCCCTCCCCAAACCCCTATGATTTACTGAACAACATGTAGTTGGGATAAATACCTTACCATATGGTAAATGATGACTTGCACTGGAAATCAAATTTTAAGCAGCTCTTTTTGTTTCTTTGTATACAAATTTTTAACTCACTCGGAGCTGGGGTAGGTGAAAACCCCAGATGCACAGGCTTTCTCGTCATTCTTAGCTGCCAGGCTGTGGGCATTCCTGGGATGAAATCCTGTTCCAACCCAAATCAGTAGCATTATTCCTATAGGAACAGATTTTTCAACCTCATTTAGCCATAACATAACAGGAGGGGTTGGACATCAAAAACTGGAGTGACTGAATCGAAATATAGGGGGAATTACTGTGACTTCCTTAGAGCAAACTTACTTTCCTTACCTAGCCGTATTCCACAGACAGCAAAGCGGTATGTACTTGACGGGGGAGAGGAGTAACTAATACTAAAATCTGTAACTTTTCATGCATTTTATCTAGATGAAATGCACTTTTTCAAGACTAATTTAGGAACACTTACTGCTGTTGAGACTTCAGTTTGTATTCCAGCTCTACATTGTACCTGAGAAATGGTATTATTTCTGTATTGACGTTTCATTTTTTCGACATGGTTCACACATAGCAGATGAAGAACGTTAGAGGCGAGCATGAAGAAAAGAAAGAAAATAAATGCTTAGTGCATCTCTGCCCATTTTGGGCTTCCTGCTGCACAAAGTAGACTTAAAGCACACCTAAGGTGGAAGTCAGGGAACACAGAAGTGGAAGAACACTCCGAACCATCGAGTCCAGCCATGGGCAGCGCCAACATAGAGTCCTTTTCATAAGTGGGTCAAGTTCTACCCTGAAAAGAAGATGATTTGCTACTTCTTGAAAGGCTACCCCAAATCTTACTCCTCCGAGTTATCTTTTTCTGATTTCCTCCACAAGCTTCTTTGTGGCCAGGACAATCTTTGTGGTGTCTGTTTTAACTCAAAACCCACTAGTAATATCAATCCATTATATAAATTTAATGCTTCTGGGCAGCAGCTAATTCGATCACAGGAGTAATAAATATTCTTAGTAATGACTAACAGTCAGTCCTTAAAATGCATCTATGGGCCATGCAAAAAGCCCTGTGCAGGAGTAGCATACACAATAAAAGTTACCTGCTTATTCACCCTGAAACCATGAACGTTTAGCAGACTCAACTGGAGCTGCCAGGCATGAGGATAGGTATCGAATCCCAAGGACTGATAATGGCTCAGCACTTTTGCCATCAGACAGGACCTTGCCAATTTGCTGACTCATTTCCTTTGGTCCCTCAGATGCAAAAATGAGAGGTCTAATCCCACTGCCACTGTACAGGGCATGCCTCATCGATGGTGTCCAAACCAAAGTAATCTGAATCTAATGGGAAAATTCACACATCAAAAGTATGTACACTCATGGAAACATAATTGAAACAACACTCAGAAAGAACATTTGGTTTTTTAATTTTGTTGATTTGAAAACTGTAGTCTTAATGCAGAAAGGCTTATTTTAAACCACAAAGAGAGAGCTGTGGGAATTAGAAATTATCTATTTTCAGCAGCAATGTCTGTTGCATTTTTTACTCATCTGTCTTTCAGACGAGGGTTTGAGCCCAGTTTTTGTACAGTTGTTGGCAAATAGCCCCTTGACTGCAGTGGAAGAGGCTGATTGTTCATCTTTGGAAGATACTTCAGATGTCCTCTGTCACACAATAAGCACATGCAAAAAGAACTTGTTCAAGTCAGACAGGCTGCAACACAAGACCAAGGACTCGTTCCCAGGAGAGGGAAGACTCAGTTCACAGGAGGGTGCAAGGCTTGCATGGACAGGAGAGGCACAGCAGGGTGAAAAGGGCACTTTGAGCTGGGGAAAAAGCAACAGAGCAGTAGCAGCTGTTGTTGCTGTGGTTGCAACCCAAGATGAGGACCCGCAGGCAGCAGTGGTGCCCAGAAGGAGCTTTGGAGCTGGGAAAGTGCTGGCTGGAGTAGGGAGTGGAGGACATACTCCCGGCACCAAAATGTCTCCTTATAGCTCTGATGGGTCATATAAAAATGCTCTGTGTTTGGGTAATGTTTGGTTGGTTATATAACATACAGTACTTATCAATGGTGACATTCATTAATGTAACTGCATACAGTGATTATGGATTTAGAGGGCCTGTTCGCTCCCACCTCCCTTAACATCTGTGAATACCACAGTGAGTAGAAAAATACCATAAAAATTCACAGAAAGGCTTTTCTCAAAGTGCTACTCTGGAAAAGAAATAATTCAGCTACTCTGTGAACTGCTCAAGAAGCAGTGAGCTATCTTCAGAAAAAATGCCAAAATCAAAATCGCAAAACTTTTCTGTCACTTCTAGTGAACAAGCTGGTCTCTCTCTTCTGCAGATCCACATGTGTACGAACACATAACCATTGGTTATGAGCTCGTTTTTCAAACAACTCCTCCCCATACACACCCACTTCTCCTCCTGCCCTCCCCACATGCATGCTTTCAAGCTCTTTGCTCTTCTGCTCACAGGCAGCCTGACTCTGCCCTTGCACACAGAGGGATGTAAAATGAAGTGCAACCCCAGGGCCAGTGAGGCTGCTCAGCGCCCAGCCAGCTGCTGCCACCCAAGGGGCCTCAGGGGAGAAGGTCCCCCCAAAGCACAGCTCCTCCTTGCTATCGCTGTGCTGCTGACTCCTTGACTATGGACTCAGCGGCTGAAGTCCCGTGAGAACCCGCTAGCTACGCAGGGCTGGAGCAGGTCAGCATGTGGCTAAGACGCCTTCAGAGGGTTGCGGCATGTGCTCCTGGTGACTCACTAGCAGCTTCACCAAATGAACCAGATCCCAAGCACTGAGAAACTCTGCCGACTGTGTGCAAATGGAAGAAAAGGGGTGGGGAAAGTTCTGTTCTTGCTTTTTTTTCAGGGTGATGAAAGCTGAGTCCAAAAAAGGGCTCCAGGATTAGTGGGGGGAAGATAAGGACATTAGAGAAATTGAATTAAAAAAGGATAAAGCCAGCTGGGTGGGAGCTGGAGCCCATAAGACACCATGTTCTTCTCACCTATGTAGAAAGATGGTTGAGAGAAAATCAGAGAAAGGAGTGACAAGTGGGTGGTGACAGTCTTCACTGTAAGAGTAAGGATGTCCAAACAGCAGTGCAGAGAGACACGAAGAAAAGAGAATGGAGTTGTGCAGAGAGGTAAGAGCTGATGTATGGTTCTGGAGGAACTAAGCAGCATAAGAGAGTACCATCAGCACCCACCATGCTATTGAGTATGTGTTGCTGGAGAAGAAAGCAGGGACCAAAGTAGGAGCCATGGCACAGAAGTACATCTGTTTTGGTGTTCCCCTTGGCCATACGTCAACTGTTTTACCCTGTTCTACGCCATGGGAAGAGTAGCTGGGCCAGTGATTTGGCGAGCAGGCTATGATCTGCTTTTTTTCCACTCTGGCCTCTTGCTACCATTGGACAGGCCTGGTCACGTCTGTTCTCCATAAGGAATGCCTCTGAAGCAAGGAGGTTGATTTCTGCTGGCCTGCAGTGAACTGCTCACGGTCATTTGGACTGACATGGTGCAGGTGGAGACCACAGAGGCCCAAGGTGCTGACCAGGGTGTTCCCCACATTAAGCAGAGCTAAGGCTCAGATAGACTGCAGGCTTTGGTGAACCTGCAGACCTTTGCCGAGATAAAGTTGCCAGGTTTTACATGCTAGAATCCAGGAAAAATAAATCTAGCATAGCATGCTAGCATTTCCAATCGTGCATGCTAACTGCTTTACTGGAAAAGTGTCCAGTTGTTGCAAAAGTGCCAGAAAGTTGCAGGCTACGTGGTTTTTCACATAGGATGCAGGACACGCTCATATTATACAGGATGTGCAGCAATTCTAATAATACATCAAGTATGTGCCCAGAAGTTAGTTTTTGAGATGTTCACATTTTGGGCAAGAATCCTTTCAAAATATTTCCTCAGGCAACCAATAACTTAGACTGAAGAGTTTATCTTGGTTAATTCTGGCTATTTTAAAAGGAAAAAATTGTGGGGATCAGATCCTTAGCTGTTGTAAACTGGCACTGCTCCACCAACCTAAATAAACTTTTGAGTTCACACACTGGCTAGAGAGAGTCTGGCCCTATTCTTCAACTACTTAATCCCACAGATTTTCACTGTATTGGCAAGAACCAGTTTGGTTTGAATGAAGAAATACTAGATGTTTTTCAGCTCTATCTTACTGTCAAGTTGCTAGCACCAATGCTTAAGTCCAAGCACTACTAGAGATCCTCTGTACAGTCAGTGTTTGACATCTAAGTGCTAGAACGGATTTCTCAAGCAGATAACTGAGACTGATGTAGAAGTGTTAATTTTTGTGTCTAAAGAAGCCAATCACAAATACCTATTAAATAAACGTACTGCTTCTGGGCAACAGCTGGTGGGGACTGATGACTTTTGCTTGGCACTATATATCTTATCTATGCATATTATTTTCCGCACATTTTTCAAATCCATTAATAAAGTGGAAACTATATGAGAACTTTGGTGCCAAATGTGTTGCTTAGACTGTGTTTCCTCTAGTTGCCAAGGAAAGGAAAAGTGGGATAAAGAGCTGCTAGCAAAACAATTTTCAGGATTGCCTATTTTTCTTGCTTGTATAAAGGTTCACTTCAATTTAACGTTAGTTACTAATGAATGCTTGGCATAGGGGACTAGCGCCTTGATTTATGCTTCCTTGTGATGTACTTTTGGCAACTGTCCAAACTGCTTTTTTTCTTAGTGCTTTATTGATTAGTGCAAGGATGCAAATTGGTAAACTTTGGTATCAAGAAGTCTGAAATGCTGGGTTTGGTGTATGCAGTTTGTATATGTAAATTTGTATTCCTGAAATGCATCATCCTTTTGAAAGGCAGCCTTGCTAAGTCTATATTTATGAATGTTAATTATCATGAAGGCAAAGCTCGTGACTTTATAGCCTGATGTGAATTTGGTGCTTAAAACGGGAATTAAACCATTTAATTATTTTTGAAGCATATAAAGCAACCTTCCAAAATTTACAGTATTTACTTGTTATATACAGAATGAATTTTCTGCAAATTGACATAGCAAAGTATGAAGTAGTGTGATTTTAAAAAAAAAAATTAAAGACATGCTTTAAGATCTTTTTTTTCCACCTTTGTCAGCCTATGAGAACCTGACATATAATCCATCTTAGAATTACCATGTGGCTATAACTCTCTAAAAATTCATTCTTTGTTTTATGTGAAGGTTCCCCTTCCCCAAGAGTTAAATAATACGATATTCCAGAGATTGCCGCAAATAACTTTCCCCTTTGAAAATAGCTGTTGCTGCTATTATTACCAATGCAAGCACAGCATAGGAAAAAATACCCTCTGTCACAGTGATCCCTACTCCCAGTCCAGTGGGAATGAAATGAAGACTGCCTTAGGATGACGCTGCCATTAGGGACCACAGTCTTGAAAAGACAAAACCAGTGTGCTCTTTGGGAGTTATGCAAAATGAAGAAATAGTAAATGTTTTATATACAGCCCCATATATGTGTGTATGTGCAGTTGAGAGGCCAGCTGGCTAGGCTGACGCCTGCATAGGCTGGAAAGGAATTCTGAAATTAACGCTACAGAAAAAAATGACAGGACAACCAGGGCAACACTAAAGTTACAGGACACTGTTGCATGACGATTTCCTTGGCAGTGAGGACTGGGCACAGAGGAGTCTGTGTTTGTGGATGCAGAAGTAGAGTATGTACTCTTGGATGCCTTGACTCTTCATGGGTTTGTTTTTGTTTTCAGTTTTTAATGCTAACTGTGGCACATAAAGAATTATTTTAACATACAACATAAGAATTTTTATTTGTCTGAATTATAATACACCATATGTGAATGCATCTGTTCTTCACTGTGTTACATTTATTATTTTGTACTATGGAGGGGCCTCAAGTTTCCACCTCAGATCAGGGTTCCAACTTGCTAGGCAATGCACAAACACATAATGGGAAACACTCCCTGCCTTGAGAGAAGACATAGTCTAAATTGACAAAAACAACTCAGGGTGGGAAAGGAAAACAGACCCAGAGTACCGTTCCATGGTAGCTTAACCTTGTCTAAACTGAAGTTGCCATGGTCCTACACCTCCCAACCAGACCTCCGATTGCCTGTTCGGTGGCTTAAACTGGCTCATGGCTTGAGTAACTGCATGCCGGCAAGGAAAAGAGTAGGATCACTCTGAAAATACTCACCTTTTTTTGGTAAGGTTAGTTTAGCAGAAGTAGCTTCCTGAAATGTCTCCCAGTGCAGCAATACGAGCACCAATGCTGGCAGGAGGGAAGGGCCATGGCGGGACAGTGGAAGAGCAACAGCCCTGCCCTGGGTTGGCGTAAGCTGCCGTGGAAGCCGCATGGGGCAGCTCCTCCTGTCCCGTCTCTACGAGCTCAGTGCTCAGTAGGAGAAAGCAGCGTGTAGTGTCACAGCTCCATGCCACCACATCGCTCTCTGCACCGTGCCCCTTGCTCTGGGGTGCTGCAAACCTCACCTGTCCTAACCGCCTGGTGATGGCAAAGCACTCCAGGAAGGATCCTTGCAGCCAGGATCAGGCCCTTGCCTACAACAACAAGTAGGATACCCACGACTGGACAGGTCAGGCACAGAGTAAATGCTCTGGTACGTGCTAGCAAGCAGTTTTCTCGGGAACCCAATTTGTCCTGCTCCTTCTCCCCTAGGTATGCATGTGCGCATGCACACACCACACACACATACGTGCCCACCTGAATGTACAGAGGGTGGAGAGTGGCATAGGATGGTCAGCATTTCTGGATCATCAGAGCAGAAACTCAAGGCTTCTAGGGCTATGCTGAGTTCACCAGGCCACGGTCAGTAGGTATCATTTACGAACCCTTTGATGTTAAGTGCTATGTTACTAACAAACGGTGTGCATTACATACGTTCATACCACAAAAAGCAATGAGAATGGCTTCCATCTTTGGACCTGTGTATGTTTTCTGCTCCTTTCATTTTCAATTTGCACTCTTGTTTTTAAAAGTCCACTGGGGCTTGCTTCATCTCACCATTTGGTTTCTTTCTTTGTCCACCTACTGCAATCTGTTACCTCTTGTTATCTAGCATTATCACTTTCTTTATTCCTTTATGTGGTCTTGTATGGTTTCTGCTGCCACTGGGAAAAAGCTGCCTGCCTCCAAGGACATATCTTTTTTATTATATTTTTTTAAATTCTCATTTTAAAACACATGTTTTTCCTGTATTTATGATGCAAAATTGTTCTGTCCTTCTCTGCTATGGGCCATGAAGAATGCTTGCTTTAATTTACCCTGCATGCTGTGCTGTTGCATTCTTCTTGTCTGTAATTTATGCCACATACTGTGAGCTCCCTTGTATTATACAACATAAAGTTGCCAGATGGGTGAGTGCAACGCATGCTTTAAAATGAAGGCTTTAAGGCAACTGCCTAATCTGAAGCTGCAGAACAAGCCAACACCAAAAAGGAAAGAGTGTTTGAAAATGGGTCAATAGTTATTATGTGGGGCTAACACTCTGAGGAACACTTGCCATTTAGCATATCGTGCTATTAACTTTTCCTTGAGATTCTTTTTTTCTGCTCGCTTTTCCTAGTGTATGATGGCAAAAGATGGGGACAACAACAGAGCATTAATGGGAAAGAAGAATATTTGGTCCTAAACAAGGAGCAGTCACTTTTCAGAATGAATTGGTACCCAGTGCTTGGAGATTTGTTTGGCTGTGGTTAGTGGGTCAGTTTGGCGCTGCATTTGGCCAGGCTGTGGGGGAATCTGCAGAAGATATTTAGCATATGGAGGTTTTGTTGTTCTTGATCCTTTTCCTTTCCTTTCCTTTCCTTTCCTTTCCTTTCCTTTCCTTTCCTTTCCTTTCCTTTCCTTTCCTCTCCTCTCCTCTCCTCTCCTCTCCTCTCCTCGGCCACATTATATATCCCTAGGGTTTATTTTATGCCGTGTGGGCTGAATAACTGAGGAGCTCTAGCCCTCGCTCTCAGTTAGCACTACTCTATGCATTGCATGCTTCCTGGGGCACATGTTGTCGTAGCAGCTGCATAGCCCTCATCTTTCATCCCCCCTCCCCATCCCATTAATGGGAGGGCTACATCCAGCTGCTGCTCTTCAAAGTTGACTCTGATGTTGCTGCCTGGACCACGCTACATGAGATTTGGCTACATCACTGCAGCGCATGCAGTCTGGCTTGGGTCTGGAAAATGATGGTGTGGCCACAGAGGGGTCCTGCACTGACCAGTCCTACCACCCACCTTGGGATTACGTGTGTGCTAGTGCAATACTTTGTGGGGGAAGCAGGGATATCCTGGGTGAAATACTGGCTCTGTAGAAGTTAACAGAAACTGCAAGTGCTGGCTGTGAAACAAGACTGATGTGCTCAGGGAAGCTGTGGTTGCTGACACCAGCAAGAAGCAAGGTGGCTTGCTCAGCCAGCGCTCCAGCAGAAGGAAAGGCTGGGGGTAACCATGCATTTCAGGTGGGCTATTGGAAACCAGGCTGGGCTTGCTAAGCAGATGGTGTCACACTAAGCTTCAGCACTGCCACTCCTTGAGATGAGAATTTTCAAAGAAAAATGTGAGGATGGGGAGAAAAATATGTTAGAATGTGACAAAATCCTACTGCGTTATGGAAGGGCCAGTGAGAGGAAGGGAGATGTGGAAAGAATCTATCTACATAGTAAAACAAAGGGATAGCACATCCAGGCTAGTAGCTAGCACTGGTAACAGCAGCAGTGAAGATGTACTAGCATAGGCCTTTGACACACCGTTCACAATACAAATGCAAGTTCTTATCACGATACTCTGGTGGCAGCCCATGCTGAAGCCTGCATGGCCTCATCTTGATGCTCTTGCAACTTGGGGTAGCTAGCTTGAGCTAACATGGCCATACTAGTGCACACTGCAGTAACACCTTAGCAGGCAAGGTGCTGGACGGAGCGAGAATGAGAAATTGCCAAGAGGAGCTGGATTCTCTAGTTGTAGACAAAAATTTAGCTGTGAGCTCACAGCTGAGAAGTGAAGATGCAGAACCATGATTTGTCTTCTGCCTTATCTGCCCCCTTTGATACCAAGGCTGAAGCTGATAAATGGACCTATAGCATCACCCATAGATAGACTCTGTTTTTCAAATGGTCCCTGCTGTCTCATCTAGCATAGCCTTAATTGCTTTAACTATGAAATTGGCATCAGAAAGGCGAGGAATGAAAAACAATCGCATTGCTCATGCTAAGAGAGCAAGTCTAGCAGAATGGGGTAAGGTTGGTGCTGTGGACACCTTTTGTGCTCTCCTACACTGAGTGACATATATACAGTATCTTCTAAGGACACAGAGGTGCTTGGAGATATTTCAAGACCATTTCATTACCATTTACATTTAGACGTTTTAATTGTAAGTCACAGACCAGAGCTTGCTAACATAGGTATTTGGCATTTCAAGTTTCCTTCTCACTTTTTTAAAAATTTCTTCACCACTCTCAATGTTGATGCATTATGTTGTTGCTGAAGATTATTTTTATAAATCCGTGAAGATCTTGTCTCTGATACAATGAATTTCCTATTGACACTGAATTGGCAGTGTAATGGAACTGATAAACACATTTCATACTCAGTTTAACATGCCGTTAATCAATCAGGTTAAAGGACTGAGAGTAAGAAGAACATCTAAAACAGCTGCTGATACTTTTCCTTTATTTTCTATAAGGCTTGACTTTTTAATAATCAACCCATTTCTCCCATGCATTCTCATGTACTTGAGTAAGTTGGACACAATCCAGGCATTGATTGACTGTGCTTTGTAGCACTTGCTAAGTTTCTTTTTCTTCTAGAGGAAAAAGAAACTCAAGAAAGAGAAACTTAGTGCGATGGTGCCTGAAAAAAAGTATTACATCACGGGACCTGAAAATAACTAATACATGCCTGTTTGTCATGGGTATGTTTCCCCTTTCTGTATGACAGCCATCAGATGAGACGTCTCAGTGCAGCCAGTACAGTTGCTGCTTCTCTAAGAATATATATGCATGTGTATGTGCATATATCTGACTTCTGTTCAGGGCTTAGTCTCCATCAGTACCTAACTTTCGGTTGCAATTCAGTCCTGTTATTTGGGACTCAGATGCCACTGGACTGATCTATTAGTGAACCTTTGATGCTAGTCCCACAGCACAGCGTTTCAAGAGTAAGAAATCAGAGCAGTGTTTGCCAGATCCCAAATTTTAAATCTCATTTTCTGAGCTTCTCTAAACACCTTTCTTTACTGCCTGTCACAGTCAAAGATTCCGCACTGGGTCAGATGCTCCCGAACTGTTATTTCCCAAAGGAAAGCACGCTGCAAGATCCTGGATGCTCAGGGAGGAGAGAGGACAGAGCCTTCCCTTCAGAGCTCTTGGCTCCCTTCACAGGCCTGCTCTGACATTGCATGCAATGTTTTGCTTCTCTGTTGTAGTGGTCTGAGAACAATGTATCTCCTTCAAGCTTTTCATTCCTTTGGTTTGGGTGTTCACAGTGTTGTGGAGAAGGATTGAGGTTGATATGTTCATTTTCATGCCACTAGGATACAGTTTTCAAGAGAAATCTGTCATATGGTGAGAGAAGGAAGGACACACACTGGCTTATTCAAGATTAAAAACTTCTGTTTACATGACTAAGACTTAGTCACATACCTGGGACAGGGTTCTGTATTGGCCTTACAACTGATGTGAAGGGAACATCCTTAGTTTTGGCAGGAGTGGGAGTTCAGTGCATTTTTCAGGGATGAAACTCAGAAGAACAGAGAAGGTCAGTTTAACCTTGTGGTTGTGGTTACGAATGAGCAAGGAAGTTTAAATTACACTAGAGGACAGCTCCTTTAGTCACAGGAGCCCGTAGTGCACTCTAGATCCTTTATAAATAAATATGAGCACTTTGTGTTTTTACAGCAATAAGCAAACTGCTAAGACACAATAACTAGGTTGTTCTTATTTAGCTTTGCTGATGGTGAAGTTCCTTTTTGGTTGCTCAAGAGTAGAGCTACCGAGCAGCCTATAAACAGAACCACCATGCATTTTCTGCAAGCGTGATACAGTAGTTTTTCAGCAGAGCTCTCTCCTGCTTCCTTATCATTTTAAATGATAAGCATCAAGCAAAAGAGAAAGAGCTAATTAATTTGTGTTTAATCAGTCCAACAGCTCATTCCAAATCTGAGGGATTGCTGCACACATCTCGCTGAATTCAGCAAAAGAATTGGTTTCCTTCATAAGCAACTCACATGCACAGGATTGCTTGGACATTGATCTCTGCAGTTTTTCCTGAGAACTTTTCTATTTCAGACACGTGAACGCTGACAGCCGAGACTCCTTGCTGCACTGCTCCTGCTTGACCTTGGGATCAGCTGCACTTTGGATTATTCCTGCTCCTTTCAAACCCCGTCTCTCGTACCACAGTCCACACTGCAGTTCTGTCCACAAAACATCTGCTCGCAGCAATCTCCAGATGTGGGTTAGATCTCCTCCCTGCCCCTCATGTGCCCTGGCATTTTGCTGGCCCATACTGGTTGACTGTACGTGCTTGCTCAGCAGCACCGTCTCCATCCAAACCTCCCCGGGTTCCTCAATCAACCTTTTTCTAAACTGTTCCAGGAGCGATGGCCTTTGACTGACTCACCCTATTAACTGAATAATAGGACATTTCCCACTGCTTTACCTGGCATCTGCTTTCATGAAGTAATATTAAAGTTTTCATTAGTAATATAATCAGAAGTAAATAAAAGCCTGGAGTCAGTAATGCTCCTACTGATTTATGTCACCAGTTGAAAGAAAGATCCGAATCAGACGTTTAATCTTTATTAGCCAGGTGATTAAGTACAAAATGGCTTTCTGGGAGTGAGAGCAGATGCCCATGATACATTTACCAAAACTTAGAAAATGCACTTGTGTTTCAAATGGCACCTCATATTAGGTGGCATTTACAAAAACATGCAACTGTATAACATTGAAATGATGGGGCAGCCCTTTAATAAATCACGTCCAAAAAAGGCCTTTTGTGAAGAGAAGCTGCATTTCAGGCATATTCTTATTATTACTTAAACCTAGAGTCAACCGACAGGGAAAACTCTCGCTGCCAACTGTGACAGACTGCAGCACTGCACTAACAGGAATACTATTTTAGTTCTGAATTGGGAACTGGATTACTTATTCAAACAGAGGTTTTCAAAACTGCAAAACTCTGCTCTTGTTCCCTTTGCAGTATGTTCCTAACTGTATCCTTTTCACTGCACAGTTTCAAAGGATTGTGCCTTTGCTATATACACACGCACAGCACCTTGGTTTCTGTAATTGGTTTCCCCCAGTTTCTGGCTGGTTTGAACAACCGTGACTTGTTTCCCATACACCTATTTCAATAACATCCCTGCAGCTGACAGCAGGCAGCTTGGACCGGGCTTCACATCAGCCTTCGGAACAGCTGCCGGGAAAAGGACAATATTTCTGAGCTACAGATGGGTACGCTTGCCGTGGATGTTACAGTTTAGGTTCATGCTACTGCACTACCAATACCTGCAGTGATTTGCGTGCGCTTTGGGTTTCATTCCTGGCTGTGCTGAAGCCACTGTTGTGCTACCAATTTCCTAATGAGTGCTGTGTCTTTTACTGCCAGTACAGATATCCCTCCTTTTGCAGGGAATGAAAGTATTCTGCTGCTGAAGAAAAATCCTTTTACTAAAGGAAATAAACAAAAAAAAATGTTGCAATAGCACGTAAGATAATCAATAGAGAAATAATTTAGATGATGCTTTGAAATGCAAATGTTAAGGGTGCTTTTGCCATCTGAAATGGAAAGTCTCCTGAGGTATCTTGGTGCGAGGGCAGGGAGACTCAGTCTTCTTTAAACCTCTGAGATGTGAAGGGCAGCCAGCCAGTTCTTCCCAACTGCCGGAGAGCTGTAGGTGCTTTCTCTCCGTAGGAAGGATATATTCTCCCACATCAGGAGAAATATGATCATGCCCTTGAAGAGCAATAGGAAAAATTCCATCCACGTTTCACAACATACTCCAGTGAAGGCTTCTGTCATGTGAATTTCAGTATCTCTAGGACAATCCGTGCTGAACCTGGACAGCCTTGGTATCATGAAAACTGCCTGCTTGAGGAGTCCACGGAGGCTGATCCAAAGCCCTTGTTAGCCTCCCGCTGCCCTGCCTGGTGAAGACAATCCTTGAGGGACAGTTCTGCTGCACTTAAATGAAACTTGACTTGCACATTACTTGTTCAGACAAGCTAGGAGTACATATGACTCATTATGTTTTGCCTGTTACACAGCCATCAGCATTTACATCACAATTGATCATAAAAGAGTAAAAACAATGTAGCAGTTCCAGCCTCACCCCTTGTGAGTTACTACAGGAAATTTGCAGTCCTCCCCCGAACTCTCCACCTAAATGTCCCCACTTTGAATATTCAATGGAGAAAATATTCTCAGACCTCTACATTTCTCTGCATGCCTTGCCTGTGACTTCTCCATTCAATGGTATCCCTTGGCTTCCCAGAACTTACTCTCACAGTTTGGGGAGAACAACAAACATGATGATCGTTTGTGATTGGCAGACTAGCACAAACCAAAAAAAGAGTTTAGAAAACTCTTTCTAGACAGAAATGTCAATGCACAGGCACAAAGGCTGTTTCTTGCTCCTTCAGGCTTGACCCAAAAGCTCCAACTACAGCATCACTTTGTAGCCAGCTAGCACCGTGATACAAAGATGGCATGGTGAAATGCCACATCACATTAGCTTTAATTGCAGCAGTTTACCTAGGTCAGCTATGTAACCCTGGGTGCATTTCATCCTGTTTTTGTCCTTTCTGCTAGAACTACCCTGCACGATGAACTGCAGTCACAGCAAGGCTGAGGTATGAGAACCTGCTGTAGCTTTGGTGTGGTGCTAGAGCTGGCCCTGCAGAATGCTCTGCCCTCCTCGGCGAGGACAGACTGCCATTGGTCTCCTCTTTTTGGGGGGGAAAAAAGTTTTGCTGGCAAACACAATTTGAAATGGCAGGAGGCAGGGTATGAGGGACTGATTTGCAACTGCAGCCGCAAGGAGCCCTGTGTGCATTTCATACTGGGCAGTACAAACGGTCTGACTGCAGCCCTTCAACATTGCAGCGATCTTTGCAAAAATCTTGTCTCATTTCTTTGCCTCCCCGTGCTTCTCAATACATTTTTAAATAAGCTGTTATAATTTGAAGGGGTTTTTTTGTTTCATGTTTCGGAAGGAAAAAAAGGCTTGTTTGTGCTTTACAGTCCCAAGGGCTCAAAGTATGTTTTTCTTTCAAAGTTTCACTTGAGAGAAGATCTTATGTTAAAGAGTACTACAGGTGCTGGGATTTTAAGGCATGTACTACACAGGACTTGAGTGCTAGCTGTCTTAGGCAGATGTTCCTCAGCTTCATCCTGTCACACAGCACACGTGTATTAGTGATAGCTGGATAGATAAATACGTGCACACCCACACCCACGCATTTGGAGCACTGCACTTGATTTTTCTGAAAGCACCCAATTTGTCAAGGAACCCAGGAGCAGCAGACAGAAAAGTGCCAGCATCTTGCTATAAACAGCAGCTGGGGAGGGAAAGAAATTCCACTCATGAATGAGAGATCCTAGCAGCAGCTTCCCTTTCTGTCTGATGACAATAAGTAAGTACCTTCAGAGTACTTAGAAAGGGCAGAAAAAAGTGTCAGACCTGAAAGTAGAGAAATAGATGTCATGGAAACTAGAGACGTCTAGAAAGCATGTGATCTATTAATGATGTTAATTAAAGCCAAGTCTGAAGCAAGGTTTAGGTAGACTACAAGTCCCTGTCACGTTATGGATTGTGGCATAGTCCATGCCAACGTTAAAACTGTGACTTAGTAAACCTTGCTTGGTGGTTACCTATTTTTGGAGGCAGCTGTCTCGGTAGTCTCCTACCTAGGACTGTCCATCCCCACCTCCTTCCTGCCTTCCACCCCAGCCAAGGGCCAGCATCCCTCTCTCCCAGGAGGGCAGGTTGGGTGGGTATCACCTGAGGGTACTCACTAGCATCTCTCTCTGGGGCAACAGAAAACGTTAGGAAGCTACTGAACAAACCAGAGGCGCAAATGAAATATTAAGAGCCTGTCCTTGACTTTAGTATCGATAAGTGGTAGAATACTATAATGCTATTGACAACAATGCATTTCTGCTGATGTGCTACTGTAATTTTTCCTAATTAAACAAAACCAGTTAATTAAATATGCAGAAAAGGCCATTCACTCATTTTCCATCACAAATGATCACTGGCTGTACTGAATATCTTTTGGATAAAAGCAAAGAAAGAAAGAGAAAAATGTTTCTGCATGGGCAGTACTTTAATATTCCCTGGTTTTCTCCCCCCCCCCGCCCTGAACAGCAAAAATTTAGCATTTTCTTTTTCTTTAAATAATCATTCTTGCTGTTGGGACAACTCCCTTTTAAGGCCAGTTTTTTTGCTCAGAGGGAATGTTGACTGCACTTGTAAACACCCACTTCCTAAGGTTTATAATAGTAACAGCAACATAACCTGAACTATAGTTTCAGCAACATGCGGCAAGCACATTCAGACTAAGGCTGGCCTACCAGCATTTTCAGAAATGCTTCAGAGGGATTGGCAATGCCACCATCATTTTATTTTCTATCCTCACAAAGTCCTATCTTTGAAAACCTCCTGTCTTTCTTCTTTGAAAGTAGAACCCTGTGCTTCTCCAGCTCCAAAGTGCATAGGGGCGGTATTTGGATGGGGCAGTAAACACTGAAGCAGGAAAATGCCTCCCTCCTTATAATTTAGGAATTTTAGGTGGGTGCAAACATGGAGAGAATTTCCAAGAACTACAGCAAAGACCAGGTTTCACCATATGAGTTATTCTGCTCAAAATATCCACTTTAACTCCAGGGAAGGTTGGGAAAAAAAAAAAAAAAAAAGCCTAATGACTTTTCAGCTGTTAGACTACCATCCCTAGTGTAACTTAGTGTGATCTGGGTAATTAGCTTGGTATTTTGGAAAAAGATCTGGTGTAATAAGCATAAGAATAATTTCCACTTCAAAACTACGCACTGCAGTTAAAAAAAAAAAAGTCCCAAAAGATTAGACATATGAACTGCAGCCTCCAGAAGTACCATTGACTTCCAAATATACCCTGCACTAACATGCCATCAGCACCGAGCCAGGGAACGATACCCTTGTCTGATCTTCGCTGGCCTCACTAGCGACTGCAGATACGTCAACCTTTCCAGTCACGCAGGTTTGGAATTGCTACCTTATATTTAAACTATTGCCTATGTGTTTGTGTCACCTCTCAATATTTTGCGCCATGACACCCCGCCCTCCCCTTTGCCTGGAGAGGGATGCGTAACTTCAGCGCAGCCACCAGCTGAGCAGATCCTAAGGGCCTGATGCTGAACTCGTTCATGTGGTCATAAATTAGGAGCAACTCTGCTGCTGGTGGTGACACCAAAACACACAAGCCTGGACTTGGGTTCTTCATACCTATTGCATGGTTTCTAAGCAGATGGCTGGGAGGCTAAATGTAAAATGATCCACCCCCACCCTCCTGGAAAAAAAAAAAAAGCATAAAAAAATCAAACCAAAACTCCAACACATGAAAACACATCAAAAATATGTAGGGATGGGGGGGAAGGGGGAATCCTTACTGAAAACAAAACCATCTTGTGCCAAATGAGTTGTCATGGCTTTACTATAACATTCCCACAAAGAGGAACAGAATTTTCTTTATTGTGAAATCTTCGTTGTGAGCCTTGCTGCTCCTGGGAAAAGTCATATGTCAGAAGAGAACAGTGTTTCCAAATATGACTAGTCTGAGCAGATAAACAATGAATGTCAACATAGCATTCAAAGAAGTCTCTATCTGCAGTTAAATCCCTTTCTGAGGGCGTTTATATTCTTGTTCTGGTAGCACTACACATCATGAATACCTATGTAGGTATTCATGTACAACACACCTTTGTAAAAGACACCCCACTAAACTCCAACAAGTGCTCCTGGGGTCCCGGTTATGGACAGCCAAAGCATCAGCTGTATCTGAGAACTTCCTGCAGCATTATCTGCCGACTTCCAAACTTTGTATTACATTTACTCGAGACTCTGTGGTGCACAAGAAACTGACAAAGTTAATATTTGTGTTCACTTAGGTTTTTTAATGGACTAAAAACCCGATTAATCTTTAGGTTCTATCCCTTGCATGTCCCAAATTTTTTTTTTTTGAGGGGTGGGGGGATGTCATACGCACTTTGGTTGTTCTGGGCCAGAAAGCAGCAAAGTTCAGAGGACCAGAAGGAAAGAAAGATTCCAGTCCTGTGCCCTCTCTCATTACAAACACTGGGTCCGAGCTCAACTTGTCCTTCAACAGAGGTGACAGCAATACGGACTGTTAGGAGGAGGTCCCCGAGAAGCAAAACACCATTGCAACAATCCTGCTCCTAGGCCTGCTGCATCCAATAGCTCTTTAATGCAACATGCCCAGCAGTCTTCGGGAGCAAGTTTTCTGCCTTAAGCCATGCTCTATTTCAGTCAAGTATGCTTTGACCACCAAATCACAGTTGTGTTTCTACTCTTTGGACATACGAACTTCAATTTCTTTGCAGCAGAGCAATGTTACTTTATTAAAGGAACGTATCTCTCTGCTGCCAAGCAGTCTAAAACTTGGGGGTCAGAGCAATCTGCAGGTAATAAAATTGAGTGTCCCACTTCCTTGGGTTATATTCCAATTTATATAGGCTGTGGCAGTAAAGGCAATAACTCTCTTCTGATCAGCATCCAAAGCCTTCCAAAACTCAGATCCTCACCTATGCCTTCCCATTTCTATTAAATTTAGACAACAAACTCACTTTCAGTTCTCTGCAGGTTTTGTAGAAGTGCCTGCCTTCTCTCAGGACTGAGAAACCACTCAAGAGACGCAGCATTTCAGACACTTCCATTGAAATCTGATTTTCAACTGGAGAGAGGGAATAGAGGAAAGGCTAGCCATTAATTTCACTATGCCTCAACTCCCCATCCACAAAATGGGGATATTACAGGGCAGATGAAGATCCCACACACTTAGAACTTGTATTCTGGACAGCAACTTTCTTTTGTGGTCCCACAACACAGCAGGAGTTCGGATCCAAGAGAGCACATTAAATCACACTGTCCTTGTTGTTAGGCGAGAACTGAAGGGAGTTTGGCCACTGGAAAGGTTTTGTTTTTCATAACACTATTAAACACAAAGAAACTCAGAAGCTTGGCAGCCTATTCCACCACGTAAATCCATGTCTTTCTAAATTACCAGAAAGTTCATTTGAGGTGAAAATCCTCTATGAAAATTTGGCTTCTGAAGTACTTTCTAACCAGTACCTCAAATCCTTTTTTCATCATTATCCACCACAGGTAAAGAAAAAAAATAGGCTACCACTAGCTTTTGAGGATGGCTAAGAGTTTCAGGGAGCTGATAATAAGCCCAATGGGATATAAGCTGCATGATTAACATCCTTTATTGCTTGAGAAGCTCCAACTTGCACATTGCTGCCACATGCAGCAACCATCCCAGGACTTCAGTTATCTCTCTTATTGCGTCAGGTAAGCCACAGGCTGTTAACCAAGTGTGATTAAGTGCCTATGCTAGTTTAGTTTGACAACTTAATGTGCTAACGTAAAAGCTGATAGCTCCATTTAGCGAGCAAGCAAACTCTGCACAAAAGAGCACCCAAAACGCGTGACGCAGCACGCCGGCATAAGCTGTACCAATAGCCGAGAGCAGCTAAATATCTTTCAGCAAAGTCACACCCCTTGGGAAGCTGTCAGAGCCAGGACTAGCCGCGTGGCAGAAAGGATCGAGAACCTTCTGCAAAGGACACAGGTCATTCAGTAACAGGTACAACTTTCACAGCTTTATCTATCTAGCTGATCTACCTACAAGTAAATAGAGGGACACATTAGGAAGGGTTGTCGCAATTCCTAATCCTACAGCTCATGAGTCAGTTCTGTAGTAACCATGACAAGCACCACCACAGTGCTCTGCAGCAGTTGCCTAGTCTTACAGAAGCAGACGAAAGGCAGCGGCAGGTTTGGTTACTTTTAAGTTAATTCTTTTTTTGCTTATTGGAAAGGCTGCAGCTACAAAGTTGAGGTATTCTTGGCTGTGCTGTTGTGATTTTAATGTTTTCTTATGTGGATGTTTTAAAGACTGCAATTATGCAGAGCTATCTCGGTGCTCCGTGTAAGTCTAAGACAGACTCTTCTGTGTGTGTAATGCCCAAGTGAAGGTTGTGAAAAGGAGAGAAAAAGTAACTCACTCAAGGAAAAGTAACGGCAGCTCCTGGTCCCAGTATACACATAATGCCCTGGTCAGCTGCCCATACTCTTCTCAAAACAGGCACCTCACCTGACTACACTGTACAAGCAACCAGGGAACAAGCACAGGCAAACAGAGGAAGAAAAATACCCACAGTATCTGGTATAGCACACGTGCCTAGTGGAACAGTATACTGAATGAATTTCCAGAGGTGGTGGAAGGGAAGGTATAGATCCTTCTATGAGATAAAACAGATTAAAAGAAATGAAAAGTTTCCTATACTCTTCATCAACCCTTCTCCTCACATCTTTCCAATTCTTACCTTTCCCTAAAATCCTCAGCACCTACCGGTTCATCATGTATTGGCTGGCCAGCCTTGGGGCACAGGAAAACTACCTACTTAATGATTCAGCCCAAGTCCCTGCAGAACTCTGCACTTTTTAAAACTAAGCTTTAAGAAGGTACATTATCACCATAATGAACAAACTCATATTGTAAGTGTGCCCCCTGCAATTTACTTCTCTTTCTGGAATTAGTGCATGTTTCAGAAGATAGTGTTTTCTTGTAGCTAAAAAGAATTGGCGATTCACCATATTAGCTATTCTGCAAGTGTCTTTAGATGGGAGAATTAACACCTACAGCAGGCAACATGATTGACTTGAATCACAGCACCACTACCTTTCAGGAGCTTGACAGACACTAATTTTGGAAAGGTGTTTTGCATGGAAGACTGGCATTCAGAGCACATGGAAGATCGAGTATGTGCGGGTGTTACTTAGCAACCTACAGAACAAAACTTTAAGAGTAGCTAGAAAAAGTACCAACTTAAAAGGATAAAGTTTGTTAATGTGTAGGAGCAGCAACTGTTCTTCAAAGCCTTCAAACTAAACTCACTGCTGTATACATAGACAGCCACTATCATATGAGCCAAGCAATGATGTGCCACTTAAAACTAAGAGCAGTCCTCTTGTCTCCTAAAACAATTCAGCATCTTCTTTGACCTAACCTTTGAAGCCATATGCCATACAGCAAGACAAAAACATCAGTATTAAACTGGATCTCAAGGCTTTTTATAATTTTGGTTAAGTGCTTTATGAGTAGCCAGCTAGCCACAGACAGGATAGATTCAGAAGCTGTGGGGCTCTCCAATGCCAAGGACCACTTAAGCTCAACACCTCTTTAGTGGAATTTTGTTTTGTATACACCTACAACCAAGGTCTAGTTTTCCAGTTTACTGTAAAAACCAACAGGTCACAGTGTGCAAACAACCCCAGGCTCTAGAAATGCTGTAGCACTGCGTATAAGCACTTCAACGCTACAGGACTTGTGTCATGACCCTATGTGAAAGGCCCAGAGAGATACAATAAAGAGGTCCCCGGGCTGTTCATCTTGCCTGAAACACCACTTCAGAAGATCGATTTTCACTGTTAACTCAGAGGGGTATTTACAGAGTAAAAATGCACAAGCACGCCAATGTCATTCAAGTCAGACACCAACATAGATTGTTAAGAGGGCACTTCTGGTGAGCAGTCCTAGGTATGTTTATGCCTTTGGAGGACTGCTTGCTCATGCTGAGGGAAAGAAAACGCACCCACTAGAAAGTTTCCAAGTGACTGCTCCAAAACCCTCAACACCTTCCTTCTGCCCTTCCATACAGAGCTCCTCAAGGAATTCCTTTGTGCTGAGCAGAGCTGGAAAGACAGCCACAGCCCAGTCAGCACCCCCATTGACCAGACAGCCCCAGAAAACAGCTGTGCACAAGACACAGAATCTGCTCAGTTATTCAGGACAGCAACAGAGGTGCAAATTACAGAAGGTTTCCATAGCTTAACTACAAGCCACCTGCCCAATGGATGCAGCACTCATTAGGAATGACTGTTGACACTTTTTGGCAAGTAAAGCAATCCATTCACTATTCTGTTCTATTTAAAGCATAGGTTTGGATTTTGGTGTCCATATCCCCTGCCTCAGGTTTTAAATTCATTATTGCTGTTTTAGAAACTTAAAAACACAAATGTGGAGTCATAAGAGACTTGCAGAATGTGTTTGTCACTACTATGTACTGATATGGCAGCACATGGTGTAAGTGCGTCAAGATCAGACTAGATGGATCCTTTCAGTTCTTCGAATCTTGATTTGCATAGAAAGAATTGACATAGCCAAGAAAATACAGCTTTGTCAATAGAGGTATTCATCGCAGAAGAGAAACAGTAGACAGTGAGGCTTTCCTAGTCATTATCTGGACTCAAAGTAAAAATATTGTTCTTTCTGGTATTAAGATTTAAATAGATATTCAAGTCAATTCTAAAAGAGAGGACTGGAACAAATTAGTATGGGAAGGTATTACACGAAGACACAACAGAATACACAAAGTTATGAAAGTGCTGTGATCTTCTCCCATCTACTAGGCCGAACAGATCCATCTACCACTGTTGTCTGGGTTCCCAGTATTGGCTTAGTGAATTGTGCAGGAACAAAAAAAAAATAATTCAAGTATGAATGCCAAACTCCAAGCTCTGTCTTTTGGAGAAATGATAGAGCCGAGTAATTTAGCAGTTGCATTCTCACCATTTACTGCCTTGACCTGGCTTCAGAGATGCTGTGATGAGAGGGACAGTGCTGGTCAGGCAAGAGCCTTGGACTCACTTTCCCTCCTGAGAAACAGCACACGCCCTAGTCAGTCCTCATACTTGTGAGGATCACAACACAGAAGCATCATAAAAATATAGCCAAAGTTGGGAGTGAAAGCTCAGAGAAAAAGGAAGCTCCAAGAACCCCATGAAGGTTGAACACAGGGAAAATGGTATGTCACAGGACCCAGTTTCTTCCATTGAAGCTGAAGGAGGACTTCAGGCTGCTGTTAGCAGCAGTTTAATCAGGAGTTGTAATGGTACCCTCAGCAGGAGAGAGGAAGGGATAGGCATTTATGCCAGTTTCACTGAAAACCATATAAAAGAAACAAACAACTAAATAAATATCACAGTAGGAAGAGTAACCACCACTTTTACATGCTTTCATTAGCTATGCCAGACACTGAAAATTCAGCAAGAACCTCAGAATAAGGTAACAGAGGAGGGTGTGTGGTTTGTTTTTTTTTTTAAAAGGTGTCTGTATACAAAAGCAAGTAGCATGACAGAAAAAATAAGAGGAACCAGAAGTACCTGCCCACAAAGGGGATTTCAACATCTTAAGTTTAACTGAAACACAGTGGGGAAGTGAAACTGAATAGGAAAGGGGCTTGATGCTAAACATTAGGTTGATCTGCTTTTGAATTGCTTTATGGAGCTTGCCATATAAACAGTTATTCTGACATGAATCCTTAAAAGCTGAGTTGAACAGCTGTAAACACAGGAACAAAGCAATGCTATAAAACTGGCTGATATCTTAATACTGTTGAAGCTAAATGAGCCACAGAAACATTGCAGAGAATAATATATTGCCATTTTTATGACTATTGTGCATATGCTGGTCAAGACTCCGGAAGTTACATGGAATGAAACATCAGTAATAGCACTGACAAAGGGCTAGTTAATTTAAGAAAAAGACGCAGCTATATCTAAGTCTTTACCAATTTTGCAAAGTCAGAGACCTAGATACCAACAGACTGGCACTGAGGAAAGCTACATAGAAAGCAAAGGGCACACTTCTTCAACCTTGACAAGCAGCTTTCAAAGCAATAGACAATTCAGTTATTTCAATGGTGAGTGATTATTTGCACCAGCTATTGGCTGTAGGCAGTTGTCTATACCTTTTTACTTAATGTAGAAACACATAAGTGAATGTGTGTTTTTTGAGCACTGTCAGGCTGATGCAAGCATTGAGGGGCTGTCTACACTAGACATTGTCATGACCAGCTTTATATTCCCTAGGTCCTAGGAAACTGGTGCAAATCTAGTTTGATACAGTAAACAGGAAAAGACACACAGTTCTTTGCACAAGAAGTTTTATTTGTTTTAACAAAAGCACAATATTTAACACCAGCATTCACTTAGGAACCCTTCTGCCTCCTGAAGTATTGCCCTTCAAGAGGAAGGGTCCCTTCAAGGGATGCCTGCTGATCTAAAGCCACCCATGGGTCCAGTCAGACAAGCTTAGCCAAATCCTGCATTCCTTCACCCTGAGCAGCCATCGCAACTCTCCCAGTTTCCACAGTGAGAGCGCAGACGGCACAGAGCTTGCCAGTGAAGGGTGAGCAGTACAGACATACGCTGTACGAGCTTCCCCATTTACCACTCTGACTGTAGTGCAGGTCTGAAAAGACAACGGTCCACTGCTATTCCAGGCCTAATCTTCTCAAATTGAAACTGCCTGTTTTATCACCGCATGGCTGGATACAATGCACAAGTGAAGCACAGTAGTTCTGGTGCTGCTCAAGAAACAAGAGATACAGCTGGTATCAGCACTCAAGACATTATCTTATTCCTCCTCAATTATTTCTAGGCACTTTCTGTGTCATGCTAGGTGCAGCACATGTTTTAAAGAAGTCAGACCTATAAATAGCTCCCCACTACTCCCTTCTCCAAAAAGAGTTCCCTAACTGTACAGCACACACATATATAGCACTTCATCTAAAGAAAAGAGAGTAAAGCACCATTACCAAGGCAAACTAATGGTTACACAGGCAGCAGGCACTAGTTTCTGCCTGACAGCTTCTCATGCTCAGGTGTCTGAACACTTCAATCCCTTGAACTTTTTTTTTCTTAACTAGCTTCAGATCTACCCTGTCTCCAAGCTTTAGTTAACACCAGCTGGATCCCTTGTGTGAGAAGAGATGGGGGAGGCAGCAACTGGACATCAATTGCATTGTCTTCCTCAGAGATAAGGGAGGTAACTTGACCAAAAAAAAAAAGAAGTGTAGATAACCCTCCACTTTGTATTTCCAGGCAGCTGGAAACCCAGCAGACAATGTAGCTGTTGCTTAACAAACACAGAAATCTACATTGTATGCCAGGTTCATGCCCCAAACCTGGACAGTCTTCGCATACAACTGAAAAAAAAAGTCAGCTGTGCACACCACAGTTCACAGTATGTTTCCTCCCTTAAGGCGTAGTAGTCACACACAATCAGCCAACGTGCCTGTTTCAATACCTATCCTTTGCAGGAGAGGTTAAAGATTCTTCATTGAACAGAGTGAAGTCCAGCTATCTTCTTAGCTCAAGTTTGCAAATATTGTTGTCCATTTTGACTACTACAAGCCCCAAAACTAGGCTACAGAAAAGACTGTTGCCTTCCAATACACAACATCCAGGCATTTAATCTGATTCCCACTGTGAAGTAGATCCAACAGATATCCAATCCTTTACTTGGGGCCACACCTCAGACGTTAACTTGTTAGCACTGTGAACTTGCTCTGCACCCAGGAGAGAAGATAAAAATCCAGTAAAAAGTCTGGATAGAAGATATGAGATGTCATCAGAGACCCAGTAGCCAGATGTAGCTGCTGATTGTAAAAACAGAATCTACACTGACTACTGAGCGATTGATGGGCAACTACAGGTTCTGGGTTGACCGATCCACAGCGTTAATCCGACATGACCTGCAGAAACAATTAGAAAACAAGAAATCAGTATATGAAACAGTTCTGTAGATAAGCCTCCTTAAAGAATTTTCTACGACTGGTATTACACAGTTTTCTTGTAGACAGTAAACAGAAGAGTGTGTTGCCAGAACGGAGTCACCGCAGGTATGCAGGCATTAGCTTTTATAATTAACAGGTACTCAGTGTTCCTGTATCTATATTCTCAAATAACCTGTTTCATCCCTATGTATTACTAAAGACCTGCTCCCAAAAGTAGATAATAAGAAGTGTTCACAAAAATGAAGTAGAATAGTAGTAGAACCAAAGTCACCTTAAGTTTCTCCTTATTCCTCAAAAAAATGTTGTACAAGCTAGGAATTATTCAAAAATCAGGCTGTTCTTACCCTGTCAGAAAGGGCATTCAGTAAATAACAGTAGATTTAGAGGCACAGAGGTAATCCTGAAATGGGGAAACACATCCCACACTGCAGTGAGAAAAAGTACAATTCCTTCTCTCTGCTAAATTATGTAGGAGCAGAGCTGCTTAGAGTTAACTTGTATTAGAAATCAGTGCAGCTTTTTGAGTCTTCGCATAAAAACTCCCATTTGCGGTGATTTGCAATCCTTTCATCCCTGGTGTCAAATGAAGGAATCCCAGCTCCTCTCTACCAGCTTAGGAACCGCTATAGCTTAGTGCTGCACACCTGAGAAAAATCCCAGCAGACACATGCCTAGCTTGGCCTTCTGACAGCGACTGAAATATACTCCAGGTAACGCTTACCTAAAGACTTCAAGGAGTTAAGGTGTTATTTCTTACATTGCAAGAAATAAGTCAGTATCAGTGAAGACAAACCAAAAGTGGCCATTGAGTTAGAATTACTTATTAAGTATTTCAAGTATTTGTTTAATTAAAACATTTATTTGGGAACTGGCAAGACTTTCAACTTTAGTGACAGAGTATTTCAACACTGTCACTAGCCTGACAAGTGTTCTGTTTTTTTTTTAAACACAGAACCATAACTGACTGTTAGAGCATTTTTACATATTTTTAAGAATCTAATTTTTTAGAGCAGTTTTACCACTAATATTTGACTAGATTATAGCAATAATATCAGTGACTAAAGACTGGTCTATTGGAAAGGAAATAACTGGAACAGCTTGCTATCAAATACTTCTGGAAAAGAGTGGCTGCTGTTACACCCCCATTATAAGAGATGCACAAGAGTTGTCTGCATGCCCTGCTGAACCTTTCCACAATAACGTTTCACAAACAGCATTTATTAAGCATGAATCAACATTATTTAATCCCTACACAGTACCTATGCTAACCTCTGGAGCTTGCACAACTGACAAAAGTTTGCCAGGTGTTTCTCTGCTGGAGACCTCACCTCAGCAATTTGCACAATTCATTTACTGCAACCTGTCCACTTCCCCCTCGTTTTGCAGGCAACACTTTTACATGTCCCTGACTTCAACCCTCCTCAAGACGAGCCAACAGAACCCTCTAATGTATTGCCACCATGCTCCAGCCTCGGGTTGGCCATCCCCAACCTTGGGGCAAGCAACATTCCCAGCTTCCCTCCAAGTTAGGGCCTGGCAGGGTACAGGAGGCCAAGTTCATCCTACCCTATCCCATATGGGACAGGGATTTTCCACTACAGTCACTTCTGGCTTGTGGCCACTCAGGGAAGTCAGAGGGAATATCTCCCCTCTGATCCTCAATCAAGGGAGGCTCTGGAATAATCCGGAGAAAACATTGGCACTCGTGTCTTCAAGGGGAGCCCAAGAGGCTGATACACCAGGTTTACAGAGCCCATGGTGTTACAAATATTATTTTTAAATTAGAAATTATTTTAATGAAAACACTTTTAATGTATTACATTATCAGCTATCCAGTCATTTGTGAGTCATAGCCAGGCACCTTACAACGATAAGAGGAACACGTGAGGCAAGGGGAGGAGCAGCACCCTCAGGGCAGGCAGTGCTGAGGGGCAGCTGGCATTCCTTCGCTACCCCTGGACCGCCGAAGCCGTGGGGTGCACCTGCTGCAGGAAAAGGTCACACACACACCCCCCCCGAAGACCAAGGGTTCCCCACTTTTGAGTTCAAAGCTGTTGCAGGAAAGGAGAGTGGTTTGTGAACCCCTCAGAGATGCAGGAGCTCCTCATGTGTACCTAATGTGAAGTCTCAAGCAGTACCATAAACCGGGGCATGGATCCTCAGATCTAGCTGAGCAGTGCCTGGGTTTGATATTTGTGCAGACAGGAGTCCTACTGCTTCGCAAAAGCAAGAAATAACAAGTTACCGAGAAAAAACCCACCATCTGCCATCTATAAAACTGACAGGTGAAGCTTTTGACACTGGTGAACTGTATGAAGATGAACGTTTATTGCCAAAAATGTAGGAGCCCATCACCAGATCAAGTAAAAATTAGGAAAAGCCTACTGGATGTATGCTGTACATCAAATACAAAGGGAAGGAGACTAGAATGCTTGTGAATCGCCTCCTAACAGACTCCTACATTTACTTGCTGAATCAAGGTACATTTAATATGATTGAATGTATCAGTTACCTTTGTTTTAATTGATCCACTTAAAGATCATACACCACCATACTTTTTTCCATCAGAGTAAAGCCAATAACTCAGTTTTTAAACTAAAAGGCATAGCTGTTGAATTGACAGGAAAGAGAACAAACAGGTCCTCCTGAACCAGCTTTGCTGTGGGAGTCACATCATGGGCTAATACTCTATAAGGACAGGGATGGCCATGACAAGCATTAAAGTCTAATGAAAAGAGGGAAAAGCTATTCAGGATAAAGACCAAGGAAGGGAGGGAAGGAAGAAGGGAAATACCAGTTTACTTGGCTTTGAACAATAGTTCTTCCCCTGAAGTTATGGAATTTGGTAAATTTTTTTGTTCTGGACAGCACTGCCACAGGTGTCAAGTGAACTAAACACTAAAATAGGTGCCATTTTACTAGTTTGCTTATAAATATCACAATATGGATTCTAAGTGAGATGAGGGGGATGCTTTCCATAAAGAAGTCATTACCTGGATGTTGGCATCAGTAACATCCCAAACAGAAAGCAAGCCAGCATCTCCACAAGTTCAGAGCTGACAGTTTCACCAAGACTTAATAAAGCCATCACCGAGGACAGCCAAAATGCTTATATTTCAGTGCACTGGCACTGCAGTTGAAGAAATATTTCTCCGTGCTTAATGCACAATACAATGGAATTTCAGTACTTAGCAAGCATGCCAAGAACTTCTAATTACCTAATATGAACTTAGGCAAAGAGCCATTATGTCTTAAGTTCTGAATTCAGTAAAACAGATCAGTGCATTGTTTCAACCGAGTAGGCATACACTTTATAAAGGAAACACATAATTGTGGAGTTCAACTATGCTTTGCAATACACACTACTTAATGAAATAGAAAAGTTAACCAAGGCAGTAACCTCCCCCCCAAAAAAAAAAAAACCACAGTAATGATACAGAAGGTGAAACCAACATTAAATACAGGTGTCTAATTAAGCACATTCTTACACACATGAATTCCTCTGCAGTTACATAATTACGCCAGAGCCAGGATATCTCCGCAGCAAAGCATGTTTTCAGTGATCCCAGCTCCCGCATACCTCAGACCCTGTGACTGTAGTGGTCAAAACCCATTCAGACCAGCTGATGGTCACTTGACTCTCCACACTATTTATACATTGCTCCATTAAGTGAAGCTTCTGATTGGGCTGAATGGATTTAGAAAAATCCTGCCCAAGACATTTTTTAAATTGCTTTGCCATAGAACGCTAGTATGAGCAAGCCTGGGGAGGTATAGAGTTGGCACAGCCTTCTAAAACAACTTTCTAAAGGCAAAACCACTTGCATTCTCAGAGGCCAACTAACTAGCTTGTTTTTAAAACTTAATTGCTGATAAATGCAAACACAGCTACCTTTAAGCAGAACATATTTTTGAGTTGACTTCAGACATAAGTCTTTGAAGGATTTGATACAAATAGATAAGCAGCTGACTTAATTGTAAAAGATGCCGTAAATATTTATTCTAGCATGCAGAAAAACCCTACAGATCAACTTAAAGTGAGTTATATAAACATAAACAAAATAGCTTTGATATGGAGTTAAGCAAACTGTTCATTGAAATTTATAGAATAATGAATAACTGAGTCTACAACTTTGAAGAGTGGCCCAAAGCTTCCATGAAAGGGTATAATATGAGTTAAGGTTTCTAAGCTAGAGTAATGAGCTTCCTTTCTGTAATGCCTGCGTCAGGACCACACTGTTCTGCAAGCGAGTAGCATTCAGTTGTCAGCTACTGCTAGCAAGTGCTCATACCCCAGTGCATTGTAACTGTCTACTGGATGGTAATACAGTGTGAGAAACTGAATTAACTTACCAAATCACAATTGTTTGAGCAGAAGGTTATTGTATATAAAGACAACAGAAACTTCACTGGCACCATTTGCCAAGTCCCAGTGTTAAACAAACACCTTGCCAGAGGATTCCAGCTCAGTTCTTTACTAGACACATGGACGGCAGTTTTCTGCACGCTAAAGGTATTACAGAAACACATACAGCTAGATCTGTTTGTGTGGACACAAAACCAGTGTATCTAAGCATAAGGCAGGGTTACAGTGCAGGACAACACCAAAGCAGCAAAGAGGTGGGAAAGGAAAGTGAAAACACACACCCAAAAGCCAACCACCACCCCTCAAGCTGTGTGCCCCTGAGTTCCTCTCTCTAACCCAGGCCAACGCAGGGCGAGAGTCACAGACTGTCAGCAGCCCCATACCTGTGTGGTAGGTATGCCAGATTTCCTGCGTGCAGGTGTTATGGGCACACATCAGGGTATATATAGTGCAGATATGGAAGAGGTCCACTCAGCCATTTAAGAGGCAAACAGTGTTCACAGCATATCAACATTGTTGTAGTAGAGATGCTAAGCAAGATTCAACAAGTGTCAAAGAATTATTTTATCAGATCTTTAACTAGCTTCATTTTCTTTTTTCTAAACAGCATGCAAGCAGCTTGCAACAACACACCCCCAGTACGCCAAATATTAACAATCCAACTGAAACATGAGTAGAACTTAAATAGGTTAAGAACAAAATATCATCTTTTAGTGTAGATATGATTCAGCTGAGATTAAGACTCAATACTACTAAATTCTGATGCTAGCTGAAGTTGCTCAGACAAAGCCTTTCTCAATACCCCTATAGCACATAATCTTTGATGGCTGGGCTCTGAAAGCCCTACTATGTCCTTACTATGCAATTCAATTCAAGCTACCATGCAGCTCAAGCTTGCATAGTACCCAGCCTGTGTGGAAAAAGAGGGGCCCTCATCTTTGGTAACTGTCATTTATTTATGCTGGATACCTATGTGCAGAGAATTATCAGGGAAAGAAAATATCAATGTGAAATGGCAGCCTAGCAAATAAGTGAAAGCACGCCAGGGATGAAACAAGTTTGATCCAGAAGTTGGATAACAAGCCGAGTGCCAACAATTCCTAAGACTAATTCCCAGCACTGACAGTGTGATCCTTCTGTATCCTCAAGTACCTACTCTAAAGATAATTACTCTTCCAAGTGCAGTTAGTACTTACTTCAGAGGAGAACAGCATTCATGAGTTACTTGAACTTTGCAATATAAGGCACTTGATTATTCAATTATGGAGATGATGCTACAAAGACACCTGGTCCTGTATCATACCCTAATACACAATAGGAAGGTGGTGAATATAAATTCATTTACTGTCCTGTTCCCCACCCTCTCCTCCTAATTGCCTTCATGTGATCTCAATTGGGGGAAGTAAACACCCACACACACACCAATTTCAACTAAATGCAATATGAAGCTTACTAGATTTATGCTGTGAAGCTTAAACTGTTTCTGATCACCTTTCTATTCTATAGGAAAAATAACTCTGCTCTCCACACAGACCTGGGTAAGCTGAGAAAAGAAGATACAATGATCAACCTACATATGAGTTTTAAACCTAGTAGTTGTAAGCCTGTTAGGATGGGGAACCTGAACTACAGGCATGGTTTGGGCATTGTTTTGCCTTATGATCCTGAGGGACTCACTTTTTCAGAGACACACAGCACAATGAAAACCACCTTCCTTCCCCTGATAAATGCAAGAACCATCCCAGCAAAAAGGAGAACAAGTCCACCCACGGTATAACACCTGTTACCCAGCCACAAGCTTTACTCTGGAAACACACAGAGCAAGTTACACACGTTAGAAAGGTCTGAGTGTTACATTACCCACATATAAATTAAGAAAATGCAGAGTCTACAACTTCAACAAAAACATACATCTTAAGTAGTGTTAAGGTGGACATCTAAAAAAATCATTAGGGAACATTAAGGCCCTCAGAAGCCTGGAAATCTGAACATAACTCCCAGATTACAGTACAGATGCAGCTGAGGTCTTCAGAAAATTTGAAACTAAACCAGAATTGGTACTCTAGATACATGTTCTCCAAGTTATTTAGAAGATGAAGCACCTCAGAACAAAGTAAAAAAAGGATCATAATTCTTTAAGTATCAGGAAATCTTTACAAGAGAAATCTGAAAGCTAGGGACACATTTTATCTTGCCTGAAGATTATCACATGACAACAGCATGCTACTATGCCACAGAGACGTAAATGCTGTGTTTATCCCACAGTTCACATGACTCTGCTTCCTTTAGACCATAAATAGTGAAGAGAAATATGCCCAGAAGAGCAACAGGTACAATGTACTGAGAAGCTTCCCAAAATAGACATCTATTCTACAGAACCAGGGCTAATATTTACTGATATTAAAGCTGTGTGAAATAGACACCAGCCAGTCACACACAGGTTACAAACACCAATTCACACAGCTCTAGATAGGCAATATTCTATATTTAACTTCAGAGAAAGCAGAAATAATGATGCTTAAGGAACACAGTGGCATCAATGCTGATAAATGCTTTAAAAGCATTTAAGTCCCAGGCATATTGTGGAAGAAGTCACACAGATCTAGCTTTACAAGTTAACCAGCAGAGGAATTTTAAAATACACAGAAGACAGAGGGTCCATAGGGAAACAAGAAGATTCTGTCTTACTGAAACAACCACTTAAGTGAAGATTCCCGGCCCCATCCCCATATATAAACATACAGACACATATACACACTTGCACTGGAGTGATGAGATTAGGTAAACACGGACAAACAAACAAGTGCATTGGCAGGAGGGAGATAGCTGTCAGTACCACTTTACTTTCTTTAAACATTTAAGTAGAAAGACCTATTTGGATCTGGGACTGTACTACATGGGACAATGCGAGTAGTTTAATAAGGCTATTAACATTTGAGTGACACATGGAAGTCAAAGCCAGACCGCTCTCTCATGCATGAGATCGCACAGATAATTAAGAGGTAGGCAAAACAAGTGGCTGCCTCTATCAGTGCAAGAGTGCTCTGTACGCACTGACCGCTAATCGTAAGTTTTTAGAAAATATCACAATAACTAAGGTAAAAAGGCACAAAAGCTTGGGGTAAGTCTCAAGGATGCAAGAGATGCTGACAATACTACTACTACTGCTGATAAATTAAAGGCTACTTGTAACATACAAAGATGACTCCGGCATAGTTTAGCAACCTAATACTAGAAAGGGGAGATAAATGGGATACTGAAGAAAAAACATAAAGCCACAAACTTAATAGGTCAAAAAGTATATGTGACCACATTGTAGAATGAGGATTTAACTTTTACTCTATCCCTTTCCCAAAAGGGAAATTTGGAACCTGGAAGAGAAGATTGAACTTGTGGAAATATTTTGTGCAAGTGCTGTAACTACCATGAAAGAGAATAGAGGAGGCACCAGCTGGGAAGCATCTTCTCCCATGGCAGATACAATCTCCTCCAGGCTGTTTTACCCACTCAAAATCTTGCTGAGATTACCTTCTGGTTTTGGTGGGTTTTTTTTTTTTTTTTTTTTGCATAACATGAACTGTTTTTAGATCACCTCCAAGAAAAAGACAAGTTAGCCAAGGACTGTTGTGTATAAAACATAACTGGAAAGAACCAAAGAGTAGCTCACTTAAGTATCCAATTCATTGGGATGAGATGCCTCAGGAATCTTCAGAGATTCAAAAAATATATCCACAACAGACAGGTAGGAAGCAATATTGTCTTGAGCTAAGGTGATCTTAGAATGAAGGTGGCAAATTTATACAGGGCAGGGACTTATGATGACAGGAATTCACAATACTGAGAAAAGAATAAGGACTAGCATACCAGTCAGTTCGAAAAAGGACTATTGAAGAGAAATCCTGAACAGTACAAAATATTGGTAATATTTTGTCTCGTACAGATTGTCAATAGGTTCATGTTATGACATAACAGTAGACTACACCAACTACAGGGTAGCCTCAGTTTTGAACTGTATATTAAGTAGTATCTGCTACCAAAACTTTGAAATTAACACTGTACTACTACAGTATGTAGTGGTGGACAGTCATTAAACTCATTCTGCAATTTAGAAAGGTCTTCTTGGAGAGTTATGAACACTGCATTACAACAGCTGACCTTAACTGGAGTTTCTCACGAGGACTCCGGACCTGGTCTAAGTAAGCACTACTTCAAGGGTGCATGAAGTGCCCATGATACACACAGAAAGGCTTCCAGTCTTCAAGTGGAGAACTCTGTTTTGAAGCCATTCATTATTCCTGGTTCCTAATACATACTTAAAAAACCTCCCAAAAACCAACTCCAAACAGGCCGTGACTACAGGCTATGTTATAAAAACATAGGCTATACCTGACCTATTTCATCCAGTTTGATTTGCTGCAATGCCTACTCATTTAGTCATCATTAAATTCAGCTGCTTCATAGGACATCTTAAATGCAAGTATCATCTACTCCTACTTTTAAGAATACCATCACAGAGTATGAGTGAGTCCTAGGTATTCCTCTGGGAAGTTTTGAGTTCTGTGGGATTGTTTGCTTTTTTTCATTCCAAGTAGTTTGAAGGTATTCAAGTACTGCATTATCCACAGGTACAAATCAGGCCTACTCTAACTCAGTAACTTTCTGCCTAAAAGGTTTTTTTTGTCATTACCAAAGATACAGCATAAAGAAGTGGTGGCAGCGTACACTCTAAAGGTTGAATTTTAAAGACCAAGCATCCAAGCAGGACAGTGAGGATGACCAACAAAACCAAACACACTTACGGATATCTGAACACTATAAACATTTCAAAAGCACAAAACAAAACCAACTTAAGAGTAAGAAAGAATTAGCAAGCACAGGATACAGATCAACCATTCATTAGCAATCTCTGTAATAAGCACAGAAGACAAGTGGCAGAGCACTCTATATTCATTCACAGTTGTTTGACTAAAAGCAAAGTTACCTGAAGAAGGGAGGTTACATTCACTGCAAACTAAACTGCACAAGAGTCAGGAATGTGTCAGATCCATTACTGCAATTAAATTTAATCTTTGAAGCAAAACCTTGAGAACTAGATTCCTATTACAGGTCAAGATGACATTAAGAAAACTTAAATGTGGCCATATTAAATTCAGATCTCACATTGTATACTTTCATTCTTAATATCAGATGAAAAAAAAAGAAAAAGGAAAGATGTCTTTGTAGTATAATAGCAGTTTAAACTTCCAACTATTATTAAAGCATATTTTAAAAACAGTAGGCAGATTTTTCCTGATAAACCACTTGGTAAAGTCTAGATACACCTGATATTTTGTAATGCAGAGCAGCAACACAGGAACCACTATCAAATAGCCAGTCTCATTAATCCTCACTTTTCTAAAGGTAAGGGGGAAGCCCAAACAAAAACATGCACATGAACACTTCTGATAGGCAGCAAAGACAACAGGCACTGCTGACTTTCCATTCCATGTCTGCTAATGGCACAATCAGCTTCAGACTAAGCCTCACTTCTTTTTATCTCTCTGCCCATAAGGGATTCACAACCACTGCTGTGAACACGTGAAGTAAGGCACGAAAAAATTCCTTTTTCCTGTCAAATACCATAAGGAAGGCTGAACACCTTACTAATAAAGCAGAGTCACTCATTTACAACCTTTAGTTACCCGTAACACAGCTTTTCCACTCTAATTGTTTTCTACCTATGCAGCACAGTCAGCACTGTATACAACACACAGGTTTCCAGGTAAGAGACCCAAGAGTTATATTTTCCAACACCCCCCACCGCCCCCCATCATCTGCATAGTAGCATTTTCTTCTAAATGAAGGGTATGTTGCCATTTGGAGACTTGCTTCACCATCCCACTGCCTTCTAAAGGCTTCCAGGGGAAACATCTCCCTTTTGTTGGCAGAATGCCTCATGCAGCATTACTGGCTAACCGATGGGGAAATCCAGTGCACTATACGAACACAAACATCAGCACAAGATAACAATTAGATGGCAGAGTTGCACATATCAATAAACTAGAGGAAGTGTATTAAAACAGTCATTTTGGAGATAGCACCATTCAGAGTCTAGATCCTGGTATATTCATAGCTTGCATAATGTGTACATCATCACAAGTACTATATGCACTAAAAAATCCGCTGCTTAAGTCAGGAAAACTATGGTAAAGTGGTTTAAAAATAAGCCATTCTAAACAGGCAAAAGTTCAGAGTACAAGACAAACATTTTCAGTGAAAGTAACCCATCTGACACCTCAAAAAAAAAAAAAAGAGACCCCCTTCAAATAATTGATGCCTTCAAGAGAGCTTGCTCAGCTAAAGCTATATATTAAATCCTAGGAGGTGCAGTACAAGTGAAGTGTTTTGTACCACATCTTGCCATAACTGGGAAATAACACTACAGGTTCTAGTGGGTTTAACTGCTTTCAGTATTACTTAAGCGTGCTGAACAATTAAATGTGGCCTAAAATTTGTCAGAAGCTGTACGTAACTACGTATCTAGCTGAAATACCACCAGTGGAGTAGTGAATCAGCCGTACACATACACATCATTGGAAATTCTCCCAAAAAATAACCGAGTGCTTAATCTCGAGGGCAAGAAGTGCAAACTGTGAGGGAAGACGTAGACCAGAGCAAACAAATATTCCCATCCAGCACTGCTCAAGTTCTGTTAGTGGCAGGACAGAGTAGTTCAAAGTTCACTTTCACAGTTGATGTGGGTTTCCTTTAAGATGCCTGGAAAATGACTATGTTGACCACATCCACATTCTGAAATACTTTTTTGAGAACTCCTAACGAAGCTTCAGCCAAAGGAACAGGAACTGACTCAGTTGTACAGTACCCATCCACTGCACAGTCACTCAGATGTGTGCCCGAGATGCACGCGGGCAGGGATAAAGCAGTCAAAACTCACAGTCTTTGAGACTTCAGCTGGGGATTTTGTATCGACATGCCAGCGCTCTGCATGAAGGTGTGCTCACAGCACATCTTTATCACTACAGGCTGCCACTCACTGTCAGCTCTACTATTTCTGAACACAAATCTATGCACAGAACTGAAGACTGAGTTGAGCTAAAGACCATGAGCTCTCTGCAGGGTATTTTACTATTTGCAACTCAAACTGGCCATGAATAAAGAGATAAAGATAAATGAGCTGGCATGCTATTACAACCTGTGTGTAGGGTGCAAAAAACCCCCACATGTACCATTTCAAACAGACTCGACTGTACGTACTGGGTGTGAATCAACTCATTCTTAGTTGTTTTTTACTGCAAGACAGTTCTGAAAGTGAAACTTGAAGGATCCAACAGATCATTCCAGTATTTCTAATTCACCTGGCAATCTTCAGTGCATGGGAAAATAGCATGCAATGGAGCAGGCTCTGTACAGGACATGTATACTACCAAGTATCACCTTGCAGCTGTTAGCTATGTATAGACTTGCAGAAAACAGGCATCCCATTTAAAAGTCAGCTTTCTACAAAATAGGTGTGCCACTAAGCCATTGTTTAAACCCACCGAAACTGCACTGAATCATTTCCCTGAATAGCATCACAATGAAGTGGGTGTGTTGTTTTTAAATCAAGGTATCTGCCAAGCAAGTTCTTTTAACAATTTTTGATTATCCGCACATCCCAAAAGCGTAAGACATGTCTCCAAAACTAAAAAAAAAAAATTGAGTTTGCAAGCACAAGATGCCAAAGAAGCAACTCTGCACCAAACAAATTAGGGAAGGTAAGTGTTGGATTCCATGAACACCTTTGGTCTGACTACAGAAGTACGCTGCTCAGGATATCCATTAGCACCTTTGCTGCTCGTATCTAACCAGGCTTCTGAATGCAATTCATTAAAGAGGTTAACCTGACATCCCAGAAAGTTTTCTCAATGGTTTTGGCTCTCCAGACTGTCACGAAGAAGCAGCTTTATCTACAACATACAAGTGTTTTGTTTTATATCCTCCACCCCCCCCACAAGGAATATTTGACTAAACTTCCCTGCCCATATCTAGGCACTTTTTAATTGATGTGTACTTATGTGGTATTGAATTGCATACTGCTTCTCCACCACAGAATTACATGCTCTTAACCTCAGCCAAGAAGTTAGAAAGTTCCAGCAGGCCAATTTATCAGGCAGCAAAAGTTTATTGTAAGTACCCAAACCGGTCATAATCTTTGAAGTTACACATTATTGAGGGGCATTTTGGCTACAACGTGCAACTCTTCAGGCAGAAACTCCTGGGGAAAATACAGCACTCAACTTGCTAATACAGCTTTTTTTCCTCCCTATCAGATCAGAAAAATCTAGCAGATGTGTTCTGTGCCTAACAGGAGAATAAGACATGCCATGGCACTTCACAGTTAGGAGGCAATTAGAGGTTTCTTATTCAACTATAATGCCACCTTCTGTACTCATTTTCTGCTATATGATTCACATATCTTTTGCAGAGGAATTTTTGCTTTATAACAGTCCTACTGAAATACATCATTTCCAAGAAGAGACATCTAGATAGAATAACAGTCATAAGAGGTTTCTTTGTGGCTTAAGAAACAAGTGGTACATTTCAGGTTTTTATTACATAAAGGTATCTCCTATAGCAGCCTTGCTGCTATTACTAATGTAACTACTAGAAGACAAGACATCGCTTTTCAGTCAGAAGTGAACTAGTCCTCCTCCTCACTCTTGTCTACTGAAAATGGCTGAACAAAACCAGGAAGGCAGTTGCAACTTCAAGCATCCTCCTGACATCAGTGTCCTTTTACTAATATTACACATGGATTTCAGACAAAGTCCCAGAGGTTCATTCTTCCCACAGCCATAACCAGTTGTGAGAAAGCACTTTGGTTTTCTGAATGTGAAGTGAGATTTTTTTTGTCTTCTCCTGCTACTGTATTACAGAAGGTCTTCATCAGACCTGTTTCTTATTCCTCAACCAGCAGTTTCAGAGAGGCAGGTGTTCGACCAGCTAAAGCAGTGCTACTAAAGAGTCTCATTCACATTGCACCTGTTTGACTAAGGGCAGCATTTTTATGTCCTATATGTGAAGATTAACAACTTGGGTATCATCAGTCATTTCAAACTCTCAGACATGCAAGCATCACAAAGCTAGACTCCTGGAGCAGACAGTGGAGGAGACACAACGACTAGTAGCATTCAGGTAAGCAACTCCTTTAAAAGAAAGGGACAAAAAGTCACAGACAACTTCCACTAAAAGATCGCCTGCACTAGGCAGTGGACCACCAGAGTGGAAACAGACTAGTCATTTGACTTCTAGTTCCTCACTCCAGCCACAGGGCACATCCTCCTGCCTACTTGCACGAACAGTTACTCCTGAGTGTTAACAACACTGCGCTGCAGCATGGTTTAGCTGGCACCTACTTAAAGGTCAAAAACCTTTTAAGGATGCTCAGAACCCAGAAGAAAAAAAAAAATCCCTTAAGCAAGTTCCCTGATAAAGCAGAGTTTAATACTTTCATAGCCCATGCCACACTTTTTTCCTCTCTGCGAAGACCAAAGTTTTAACACCTCGCTCTCCTTGTGCCTTACACAGGCTCTCCCTATCACAACTGCAAATACTATTATGCAACTTACATGAGCACTATATTTCCTATAGTTTCCGGAAGAAAGAATAAACATTGGATTTCATTCTCATTCCACAGCTGCTTGTGGGGAGGGAGGCCTCCTGTCCACTCCTTCCTCCCCTGAAGAATTTCAGCCGAGGGGCAGAGCTCTCCCAGCCCGGGCTCCAGCTCAGCCACAGCAGCCCGTGCCGCAGCATGCCTACTTCGGCTGCCACCCGCCAAACCCCATCAGGCACGTCAGGCACTTCGCCCGCATGTCATTTCGTACGACAAAATACCTGCCCGTTTAGGGAGCTAGCAAAACCAGCCTTCGGGATGCCACTGTCAGAGGTAAGTTAGAAGTGCCGATTACTGATGATAATCTCAATTATTTTTTTTTTCATTCACTAGGGACTACGTCAAGTGCAGACTTCATTTCTGAGGCTCATTAGTAACCACAGTGCAAACTGATTAATGCTAGCACATATTTGAAGCACAAACAGTATCCAGCAGAACACTATTAACTCTAATTTACCTGTTGAGAAGTCAGTGCTTTATCAAGCACTTAAGGAAATACCCTCAAGCTTTTGAGGATACATATTCAACTGATTTAGCAAGAATTATGCACTGCTAAGTGATTAGTGGTACTACAAATGTAGCCATTAATGATTTGTATTTGCACATTACACCTCTTACATGAATTCATTCAGAAGCTTAACTAAGGCCGTAGGTTAGAAGAGTTAAGTATGTCGATGCTACACGAGAATCTCCCCCATGCAAAGGCTGTCATCTTACAAACTACTGAATTTAGTGAGAACTTTTCCAACTTGCAAGATCTGCCTGTAAGTTTAATCTTCACGTGTTAACTAATTTAAGGAAACAGCTCAGAGACCAAATCCTCAATTCTTTCAATTTCTTTAGATGCCTCCTGAAATGACCAGGATGGCCAAGTATTCCATCTCATCATACTCTTGATTTTTGCCAATTTGCCAGCATATCAACTTCCCCTTCGTGCTTACAGATGGATACAGGCAGCTATCTCCCTTTTTACACAAAACCGGGAATGTTATCATATGTTCATATTCACATGACCATCTCCCATTCAAAGCATTCAAATCCCATTCTGTAAACTACACTTCAGAATGCTGAACGTTCCTTATCATAGTATCATAGCTTTTAACTAAGCCTGAACTTTAAGACTGTATCCAAACATTATGAAATTATGTCTGTTCTTTTAAGTATTTTCAGTAGTGTTATTCAGGGTTTTAACTTCTTCTCCCCCCCCCCCCAAATTAAAAAGACAAAGCAAAACAGGCCCCTCAAAGCCACAACTGCTCAAAGTATTTTCAGTGAAGATACAGGCAACATTTACTAATAGAAAACATTTCATGTTTATTGCCCAACCACACACTTGTTAAGCAAGGGCAGCAAAACATTAGTAAAATACAAATATTTAATTATTCACAAGTCATCCAGACCTGTGATGTTTTCCTTAAGGTGTGAACAGCTGGCTGCAAAATTTAGACCAGATGTTGCTCTTAAAGTGAGCACTGATTTATAAACATGCAGTTTCACCATGACAAAGACAGCTACAAAACTGCACGGCATTGTGCACCTATTAATAGTAGGTATTTCTGACAGTGAAGAAAAGTGAAACATCGGGTTCAAGATGATTATGAAACAGATAAATCTCATCACATAATAGCTACAGAGCATCACTTTTCAATACCACAAGCCAATGGGCAAGAAGGAACCCAAAAGTTTACAGAAAGATACTCAAAGATGCATTGGCATAGTCATTGCAAAGATATAGTTTAGAATGAGCATTAGAAGGCCAAGATAATTCTTTTCAAGCTATTGACTTTAACTTCACATTATGTAGAGAGTAACTCCAGTCCACAGATTTACTGGGAGAGTTGTATCACTGTCTGGTACTAAAAGCAAGCATGTATTGTTGTAACAAACAAGCATTTACACATTCAGAACTAAGGGTTGAGTTTTTTCCTCCCTAATCTACAGAGATCTTTGAAATACCAAGAAATTATCAACATAGATGCATGCACTAATAAGAGTTTGGCATGACTGATGTCATGCAAAAATATTTTAATGCACATGAGTGCTCTCTGAGTGTGATCAGTAAGGTAACAGAAAAACCTGCAACAGAACTACTCTGGCCTAGAAAACTTATTTCTTGAGTGAACATTAGAACAAATCAGCCATTATGTGTTCTAACAGAGAAATAAAGCACATTTTAGAAGTAAGAATCTGAGCAGGGGTATACAAAGAGCAGGCAAGTATTTTCACTTCAGAAAAATACTGCCTGCTCAGTATTTCTAGGCAATAATTCTGTCAAATCATCAGTTTCCCCGGTTCAATATCCCATCTTATAATACATAGTATAAGCTGTGCCAGTAAAATACACTTTTTCAAGGGAGCAGCTATAGCTTCTTCCCTAAACTTAGATGTGTGTTATCCAGCTGTTGTGTACTATAGTCAAAGACTACAATTTTCACCTTTAAAAAGAAATCAGAATCTCTAGAAGCAGAATAATTTCTATGAGACTACAGACAGTGCTCTCCCATGAACCATACCCAGTCCCACCTTTCCTAAGCTCTATTTAGGCAGATTCTTTGAGACAGTGGAGGGTTATAACAGTGCACAAGCACATCAACTTGAAAAGGAGCTATAAACCGTTCTTCTTGGGCAAATAGTTGCACTTCAAACTTATCACTAGGAGTAGTCAGGTTAGGCAGTATCTTTACTGCTCAGAGGGCAAGCTTTCCTGCATGAAACTGCACGATGTGCCCACGTCAGATATCTTTAAGAAAAGGTCAGAAATACAGCCACCAGGATTTGCTTAAAAACAGCTAGCCTAACCCTTTGGGGGCAGGACGACAGTCCAGAGAACCTCTTATGTGCCACATAGTTCTTTCATTTTCAAACCTTCTATTTATAGGTCATCACTCCCATCACCAGCTTCAAAGTCATGCAGCAACTCTGTAAGGTTTCTTGAAGCAGTTCATTCTTAAACTTTCCTTCATCCATCTGAGCCATAAAAGCAGATTTTCTGTCCTGTGACTGTTGAACTTCTAAGATATTGCTATTTATACCAGTAAGTCACTTGATTTAAATCTTTACTGCTCATCAGCCTGCATGAGCAATACAAGATATTCACAGAAATGAGTTGATGATGATGTTTTGGCATTATGAACTGAAGCCACTATGATTACATTTATCATGTGCGTAGGAAACAGAAGTATTTAGATATATACTCCACCTCAGTCTGCCCATCTAGTAGCTCAGTTTAACTTTTTTTGGTGCTGAGAATTTTCAGTAAGATATTTAAAGCAGTATTAACAGCCCATCACAAGCTTATACATGTGCCACATCTCTTGCATGTGTTTTTTTTGAAAGTGTTTCCTCTTTCTCACAAATCCCAGGGAAACCAGTAACATCAGTTCAACTTTTCAGCTCCTGCTGTGATAAGTAATTTGTAAGAACAAATCAGATCAGACATAATAGCCTGATCACCCCTCGGGAAAATTCAGTCATATTACACTGCATGTCTAACAGGTATAGGTGCAGAAGAACTATCTGCAGTACTAAAGTTGCAGATGCGTGAACAAGATGTTTCTGCATTTATAGAGAATGGCTTCCATGTAAAGAATCCAGTTTTCAAACCTCAGCACAGGAAGAATATTAAGGGGGGAAGAAAAATCTTACTGCTCAAAGAACTGCAGTCAAGACAAGTAAACTAAGGGGCAACTCCTTTCCTTTACTACATAATAAATGTAAAATATCTTCAGAGATTGGAAACAAGTATCCTTGGCTATTAAACGCTTTCCCTAAGTTAAGGCTATCTAGAGGTATAACAGCTAACCCCCCAAAAAGCCAATTCCTGGGGCGGGGGGAGGACGGAGAATAATGTTCTAAGATGCAGTGAACCATAGTACTACCAAAAGCTTAGGGAAAAAAAATAAGTCTATTCAGACATTGACATCACCTGTGTGATCTAACCAGTCCAAGATACTATGGGATTGAGGGGGCACACCATACATTCAAAGTTTCCATAGGTCAATGTAGCTATTACAATGATTTCTGATCTCAATCAAAAAAAACCAATTTGGTTGGAAAAAGCTCTCTTTTCCAGGAGGTGGGTGTGCATATGCGTGTGAAACAGGAGGCAAATGTGTTATGCACCAGCACATTGTCTAAGAATATCAAAATTAATAAGGAGTCCAGAATTTGCTGTTGTTATCTGACAATTCTGGGTAACACTATTCAGCGCTGCTGTATCACACAGTCAAGCATCTCCACATGTACGTGCTGTCTTGACATCCACACAATCAAAATATTTTACAGAATCCATCCATCACTGGAGTGCTGCTAAACAACTGAATAAACCAGGGACAGAAGCAAGCCAGCCATGCAAGCCTTTCAGCATCTAAGATGCCAGTTGACACAGGCTACAACTATCACCATAAAAAAAGTTGGTTTTATGCATTTCTCACGTCTGCCCTTCTCTACATCAAAGCACCACCACTTGCAATAATTAATAAAAAGTCATTATGATACATAGCAATATTTACTTGTGGCAGTTTTAATCTCAGATTTTTCCCCTCCCAGTATTTTGTAATTCCAAGTATTTTCTTTTTAGAACAGATATTTTCATTACATATGCTCACAAAAATCAGACAGCAAAAGCTTACTAACAGAACAAGCGTAAAATGTGGTTTTGCGTGAGATCATTAAAAAAACCCTTATGTTTTGTAGTATATGAATAAACTGGAACAGTCAACAGTATGACACAAACCAAAATACAAGTAACAGACATGATCTAAACAGAATTAGACTGGAACATGTTTATTTAATTCCCAAAATTTTAGTTTATGCTTAAATCAGTCAGCCTTCACCTCATACAAGTATTTCAAAACAGGTGAGTGAAACCCAGTGGGAGATGGCTGATCATTTTATTAACAGACAACAAATCGAGTACAGTTACTTTTTTTTTTTTCCAAGCTTTGACTATTTAAGCAGAGTAGTATGTGCTTTTTATTTTCGGGAGAGTGGGGGGAAGGGAGCGGGGGGACCTCTGGCAAGAATGCTAACCTTATGAATTCTTCCTCTGGAATTTTAATTGGTAAATCTATAAGTAAAAACGTACCCAGCTGCAGGGAGCTGCTCCCCAGCCCCACCACAGTCGCAGGACCTCAGAGCCATTTGCTCAAGCCTGCAAGCAAAGCACGTTCCTCAGGTGGCGTCCAGCCTCACCTGAGCTAAGAGGACAACTCTGACAGCAGAAGTTGGGTTACCCTCGTCCCGATTTGCAAAGGCATAGTGCCTCTAGAAGGCATGCTTATCTCAAAATCTATTCTTTTTATTGCTTCTCTTATTGGAGATTTCCTACTCGTTTTTTGCAATAAATTTAGCTACCCAACAACCTTGAGCTCTATTTTTATACACAGCATTGTTCAAAGAGCTTCCGAAAATTGTATTAGGAAAGAGAGAAAAGCCTTTGAACAATTAAGACAAGCTTCATAACAGAAATATAGTCTCAACACCAGGCAGTTTTTTTTTTTTTCCCCCTTTTTGGAAAAGTCTTCATATGGGGAACTGAGACAGACGAAAGCAGGAGATTCAAAAATACGAAAACCAGTGTTTTACGCATCAGAACCAACCAAGAAGAGCGTACCCTGGATGACACCTTTTAACCCGTAACCAAACTGCTTCCTAAAGGCATCTTGAAGGAGTTACAGCTCAAAAAGAAAGTAAAAATAAAGCTCACAAAACTAACAGCAGATCTGAAACATAAGTTACAACTCCCACATAAAATATCTGCTCTTTATTGACTGATACACAAGGTCTACAATGTATTACAGGCACTACTGTTTCCTATCTGACTTGCAGGCAGTTTTCACAGCAACAATTAACGTACCATATTCAAACATAAATGAAAGGAACTTTTATTTCTATGTGCTCACACAGTGACTTGGTTTCTTTCGAGTTTTTAGGATCACACTGTATTCAGGAGCCTAGTAAAAACCAATCTGCCGAATAGCGCTATATTTCTACCTTCAAGAGAGTCACGTCTCTGAGCTACATCACTTCCCCCCCCC
>VXBL01002124.1:472319-485952 GCA_013400195.1 Aramus guarauna | reverse complement strand
GCCTGCTGGTGATTTAAAGCAGGAAACTCCCTCGCCTCACACAGACACGGCCGCATTCAGCACCGGCCAGCATCTCCGCGGGAGGAATGTCTGGCGCACATTACGCTAATCCTCGCCCCCGAGGTTGGGTTTACACAGCCATCGCGGCCATCGCCTCGCTCTCTTTTCCNCAAGGAGTTACTGAAAGGTGTTGAACAATTAGCAATTACCGGCTTTCCGTGCCAGAAGAGACTCCCGCAAGAAAAATGCTCCCATGCTAACTTACGCTTTACATTTTATTATTTTGAGGAATCGCCACGAGAAGAGATGAGTAGTACGTAAGAAACAGACTCTCACTTGAAAGCAACACTGACAGCCTCACCTGCCCACAAACCCTCAAGGAACACAGGCCAACACCTCCAAGCGCCTTCAGCGCCCGTCTGAGCCACGCCACGCTTCATCTCCCTTTTCCTACCCTAAAGAAACGTGTGCGGCCACAGCAAACGCCGTCCGAGGCGCAACCGGAACAACGGCGAGGCTGCCTGCCACTGACAAGTCTTGCCAATCCCAATTTATGGGCAGGAAAAGTATGCCAGGACAAACCAGTCGAGATGACTCAAATCGCCTCTCCCCCACCCTCCTGTTCCACAGAACAACAGTCCTCTTTAGCAACGGGGAGTAGGACCTCTCGGAGGAATGACTCAAACCTGCTCTCGAGGGGTAAGGGGGAAAAAACCCAACAGAACAGAAGACACCTAATCCCCCTATCCCCCCTTTTCACACCATATTAATTAAACACACAACAACTGTCTTGAGGTAATAAACGCAATAAAGACAAAGAAATCTAGTTTTACCGCAAGATAAGTTTACTGAGGTCAAACCCAAGGGAAAACTAATCTAACCACATTTTCAAATTGTTTGGAATATTCCATAGCCCAATGAAACCATAAAATGACAAAAACATCCTATCCTAGAATAGCACGAGGATAACAAAAAAATGTTATGTTTAATTAAAGGCAGATGACCTAATAAAAATTTCACACTCGCACTGTGTGCATACAAAACTCAGTATCGGTTTTTCATCTATTGCAAACTGTTTTAAAGAAAATGATCACATGTTTTCACATTTAGGTGGTATTTTTAAATCTTTGATTACAGTGATTTGATTAGAATAAAGATATCCAAATGCTTCAAAATTTTAGTCTTTATCCTGTCATAGGCTTTAAGCCAGTAAGTGATTTTAAGTAAGAGATAGTCACATCAGCTTATGGAGATTCACATCTTCCATCTTCTTGAGGGATAGTGAATAAACCTCTCTCAAAATGGCCATGGGTTTTCTACTAACACAAAATATGACAGATGAACTGCCCACTCTTACTGGAAGTTTAATGATAGATAACAGAGTTGAAGAAGAGATCTAGGACAACAGGTATAGCTGAAGAAATTAGGGACTGGAAAGCAAACCAGCCAACACCTCTCTGATGATTTTTTGAATGCGACCACTATCTCCATCTTGAAAAAAGCTGCAGCTTCTCCTCAGGTCCTGCAATTGGAAGATTATACCAGAAGTCACTTCTGAAGATTTGGAACTTTTTTCCCCAAAATTTCCAACCTAAACTTATTCAGGGCCAGCTGTTGACGCAACATCAATTGATCAGCATTGTCCTCTCTTTGCTAAAACAGTTCATCTCCTTTTCCTATGCTATACCGCAAATGCCCCCAGTCTTCCATTCTGCAGCTTGTTGGTAGACAGCAGTCACATCTGCCTCCAACTCATGATATTTAAGCCTAATGATTTTATCACGCTTCATCTCTGAGTTCTTCCCAAAGCATTTATTATGAGGTTCTTCATGAAATAATTTAAACAATCAAATTATTTTACTGTTCTTTTTTAATGGAAACCATGACTCAGATGAGCCAAACACAAAATATTCCACCAAAGTATTCTACGTATAGCATTTGTGTAAATTCGTGTGGCTGAAGCCAGCCAAATAACATAAGTACTTCATAATGGAAAAGCTGATTAACCATTATAAATACCTCAGAAGTACATTTTAAGGTAAGTCCTCATAATATCCCTGTGAAATGGTAGACTTTAGTCTCCTTTAGAAAATGAGAAAACAGAGGCCAGGAATACTTAAACGACTTGACCAACATCACAGAAGTTTCCATCAGGAACTGAGTTGCACCTAAGGAACTCTTGGCTCCCTGTCCCACGCCGCATCTCCTGGAGCACACTGTGCATCTCATTCCAGCCAGTGCTGAGCTGAATGATCTGCAGCCACCTTCTACGTGGCCAAAACATCACATTCAAAAGTTTTAGCAGCTGGTGCCTAATGGGATAAGATGTGCTTGCATTGTTGACCTCACTGTTGAGAAAAAGACTTTTCTGGTAAAATCAGTATATCTTATGGTGACAACATTTTAGCCTTTGTTAGAGGGATGAGGGTCAGAGGCTGAGACTTTTGTCCTGCTGCAGCAAAGGAATGCTGAAAGGTGTATCACTGAATTGCTGGCAGTGATGGTCTAATTTCAGCAACTCAGCTACGCAAGCACGACTGACGTTCAGCTACATTCTGCCTGTTGTACTTCTGGGAGAGGGGTACGTCATTTCAACACAGAAACCCAATCAGACCAGGAAGGGGGAGAACGAGGGCTGTGAGAGGGAAGGCACTGTTCTCATCCTACTCCGTGCACCCTCACAGACAAAAGCACCCACCTATAATACTACGTTTTTCTCTGTTGACTATTTCCTCAGTAGACCTGTTTTTCTTTATTGTTCCAGCAGAACCTGTTTCCTGCTGTACTCAGCAATTCTCCTCTCCCAATAGGGAAGTTTCCTTACTTTTCCCTTTGACTTTCTCACCTCTGTGTCTTGGCCCAAATGTGGGGGGTAAATTGCCTGATTCCTTTCAAGATGCTTGTCATTGGTATGGGATGCAGGGGCCATCCAGTTGACAACATAGGCAGGAGAACTGGATCCAGTTGAGGCTTCAGCACCCCACAGTGCTGCCAAAGACTACCACCTACCACACCTCAGGAACTCCGGCTGTTCCCTAGGGAGTCAGACAGCCCAAGCTAGATGGTTCCCATCTTGCATAAAGCAATGATGCAGGAGAGGAAGAGGAAAAGGCCACAAAGAGACCACGTGGGCAGACCAACGTTCCCTCTCCAGCTCAAGTTTATTCATGACAGGACTTTGTGACCAGGACTCAAAATATGGAAGTCACCTCAAGAGTGGGGAGAAGAGCAGATGCTCCATCCTTGGTGCTTCCCTGAGGAAGGGAGTGAGCTCCACAGTAAGCTGACACCACCCTTAACACTAATTGCACTGAAGTCCCTCCTCTGCCGGAGGGGAAAAGCCCAGCCCACAGGGAAGCACCCAGCATCACTGGGACGTGCGAACTAGGTAGATAGTCACAGACCATGACGTGTGTGTGTATATATCCCTAGTTTCCTTACAGTACCGATACAGAAGCAGAGGATGTTAGGACAGGAGGAAGAAAAGAATTTTCTCTTTTCTCCCCTATTATACATCCCCTTTCTTTTTCTTGGGATAATTCTTGCCTTTAGTGAAAAAGTGAAGCTTGTAAGCACAGAGCTAGTGAAACATGCATCATTTAACTAGTAAGTTAATAAATTAATTTTCTCTGGGTAAACACGTGATCTAGGCTCTGAGAATCTTTTTTTAAAATCCTCTTTCATACCCTTAAAGTATCACCTATTTGTCTCTTTTACTAAGAGTGGAAGGGCTGCGTTAGAGCGCTTGGTTAAAAATACACTTTCCCACCGACTTATGCAAGTTGCTGTACCTACTGTGACTGATTCATAGCATCGGTGTGCATAAAGTCCTCTGTACTCAGCACTATATACATAAACACACGTGTCAACTTTCAGAGGCACTGAGCTGCTTCTAATTTCCACTGGGATTGTTGGACTGCATCACCTCTACATACCAGATCTCCGTAAACATGTCTTTTTCATGTATAAAACATCTCCTTTGAATGCTTCTAGTGTCTGATCACAGAACTTGAGCTGTGTTCAGCCTTCAGCTCCTAGGAACCGCGGCTTGTCAGATACAATGGCGAGCTGAACCTTAACATTCGGACTTCCAGCAGCAGGTGAAGACAGAAGATTGCCATCACCCACACAAAGAGGTATCTGACCCCAGCTGTAGGAAACAGGACATGCTGCTATAAGTTCGTGTAAGGAAAGCAGTGCAGCTTTTATCTCTTCTCGGGGAAAAACTTGTTAAGGTCTAAAAATGAGATCATTAAGACTAATTAAGAAAAAGCCAAAAATATTATTAAACTCTTCTGGTACTCTGTGTCAACAAGACTCCCTACACACGGTTTCCTCAAAAATTTTTTTTTTTTTTTTTTTTCCCTTGGAAACACAGACTTATGGATACAAGAACTTGAGTAATTTTAGCATCGTTTGCTGTAGCTTTGCTAAACTGCTTAAAGCAAGCATGTCTCGAGACCAATGCAGTCCTGTTGTCTGTTAAAGTAACATGAAAAACAGAGTACTGCTGCTGCCTCCATACCACTTGTGAAAAGGAAGTCTTATTAGACTCATATCTATATAAGTAATACGGCAGCTTGAAGAAAGATTTCATTTGCTCTGTTTTTAAAGAGCTACTCAACTTTTTCAGACTGCAGTGACATAAATACAGTGGGTGAGGGTGGGGGTGGTTTGGGTGGGAGAAGGGGAGGATGGAGGAGGACAGGGTTTTATGCCAAGAGCTGAATCATAACCATGTGAGTAATTTTGCCTTTTTTTTTTTTTCTTAAGGGTATGAATCAAATTAAATTTGTTTTGCTGTGGGTGAAGGAAGAGAGAATATAATAGCATGAATCAGAGCTATCATCAAATATGTGGCACAGACTAAAAATTAATTACAATTACTGCCTTCTTGTAAAAAGTTTCTGCCATAAGATGCAGCAATTTTGTTAATCAATACAATCCATTTAAAAAATTCTCAGGAATTAAAACCTTTCAGTTACCTTCTTTTTTTTTTCCTATTGTAATAGGAAAAGATTAGCACCTTTAAAGAAAATCTAGCTTAATCTCTTAGATGCCCTTTTGCTCCAGTAGCAAAAGAACTGCTGCTTTAGTTGCCAGATAGATAGATAGATAGATAGACAGACAGACAGACAGATAGATATTAGACCACATGTAATTTCATCAGTTGGGGCTAGCTTGAGAATGAAAGTCTGTTGGAGTACATGTTTTACCACTTTAACATAGACAATTTATTAGGCATTTTTCATTAAATAAGTTCTCAATATTAACATGCCAACAGAAAACCTCTCAATATCTCTTTAACTTTTCCTGTAAGAGTGAGATAAAGTTGTGGAAAAGTGTGTGTTAGAAACTGGATTTTTTTTTCACTTTGGAATAGCCATGAAAGTATGAGATACTGGGAAAACTGTAAGGGGCTCAGAACATGAGAACTCTTTCTAAAGAGGCCAACACAGATAATTGGAAACAAAACCATGCATTATTAATTATTAGCTAGACAGATAACCAAGGACATATGATTTCTTTTGTACTAGGTAAAAACCCATCGATTTTGATAACTAAAAAGGTAGAGAGCCTTCGCCTCCAAGCTCCTAGTACACAGCAAACAGTAATTAATTCATTGTCTGAAAAACGCAATAAAGCTACAGCAAGACATCATTTGGAATCGATTCCTCCTCCTAAACAACTCCAGATCTTTCCCATAGTAATTCACGTGCCCAGCAAAAATCTCTGTAGAAAGGACAAGTATACAGCGTGTTTCGGGAAGTCAGCTGAACCACGAGCCTTAAAGACGCGATTCCCAGACAGACAGAAAACTTCTGCGGAGACCTCCACAGCTGCTGTGACTTTCCAGCGGTGTATGTGGGGGAAGGAAGAAAATGGAAGATCTCTTGGGTAACCTGAGCCCAGCCCCAGGAAGAATAACGTGTGCGTGCATGTGTTTTACAATCCTCATTCAAACCGGCCTGTGAACAGGAAGCCAACACACACTCTGGAGCGAGGTCTTACCCTCGCCCTGCTCTTACACCGGCTGAAGGTCACAAGCTCCGCCAGAAGCGGTGGCTGGGGTTCCTGCCTGCCACCAGCTGATGCCACCCCATTGATGCTCACGCCAACGTGCGAGTCAGCTTCATTCCTGTTGACGTCTCCTAATGGTCTTCAATAACAGTCAACCTATCACTTAAAAACCAAAACTAAATGGGCACTTTAGAGACCTGGCAGACAGATGGTCTGCCCACGGGTGGTCAAAAAGTTTCACGGCAACAGCATGTGAGAATTCCCTCGACTCCTCCTTTGACCATGGCAAATGTTGAGTTTGCCAGCCAGACAACCTCCTTTCTACCTTGTGGAAGTTGTCCCTCCCTCTCTTCAATATCACTCAGTACCCAGTCTCACCCAAGCCTCGGTCAGTTGCCAGGCAGTAGGAAAGCCCAGCCAACTTATCAGTGCTTGCTGAGAGGCATATTCAAATATGTCTTGCGTGGATTATCACCACCTTAAAAGCATCTCACAGTTACATTACACCCAAGACATATGCAAGGGGGAACAAAGTAACTCAGAAGACTGCTTTGCAATAAAACACCCAGGTCTCAAGACTTACTAGACAATTGCATCCACTGGAATCACTCTGTAAAACATAGGAGTAGAAACTCCAACAAACCTCCAAAGCCCCTCAAAACATAGCAACAGAAACTCTCCTGCAAAGAAGTCAGTGCCACTCTGTAGCCACCAGTTTTTTGAGACTGCTTATGGGTGTGGTAGTACAATAAGCATATAAGAAATTTTTTCTTTATATTCACAATCTCAGGGAAGGTCAATTCTCCCCCACCTTCCCCAAGACAAAAATCACTGATATTCCCTAATTATAGCTTTCTCTTGCAATGAAGAATAAGTTCCAAGTAGCATTAAAATGGAAGTTGTCAGAAGTTACCCAGAGAAGATGGTGAATATCTTATTCAAGGACAAGCCAGCTTCTTTACCATTATCCGTGTTTTGTCAGTGGTCATCGTTATTTACAACACAATGATATAGATTACCACAGGTGGGTTTCTTTCACATTTCTGGTTAAACTATTTCTCAGCTACTGTGCATAAACCATATTCCTCAAATGCTCCCGCTCCTTATTTTGGCATATGATGGCAGAGCTTAGCAGGACCATTAACTTTCCTCCAGAAGATATACACTGCTTGGTAAAGTTAATTCCCAGCTTTCTATAGCAAATAGCTGCCATTTCTTGGAGGTGTTAGACAGATAGCTTCAGAAAGGAAAAGAACACTTTTCTTTGGCAAAAAAATAAATCAATATAGCTCAGAGCTGCAACATTCCCAGCCACTACGCAGAAAGCTCTCAAACCCCAGTCCCAGATACTAATCACATTTTGAATAATATTATTATTATATATAATAATATTATATGATTTTGTATATTTTAGCTACAAGGCTTTAAACTAGTTGCTACAGAGTATCTTCGCTACCTACTCTTCTCAACTGTCTCAGTGTCAAATTCAAAAGGGAGCCTGCTATCTAGCCACTATGGCTACAAAAATAGATTAAGGGTAGAGAGTAATTTTTATCCAAGTACAGGAAAAAAAACCAAACACTTATGTGCTTGGCAAAATCATTAGGGATTTGTCTAAACACCACAGATTTTGGTAGGAAACCTCCTGTAAACTCAATGGCTTGAAATTAGTACATGCATTACTAATACTTATTTACTTCAATGGCTTAAGAGATATTTCTGAAAGTAGTTATTGAAAACTGAAATTCTGTTTTGTTTTCAAAAAAGTCCCACAACCTGTACATTTCTAGAATTGCTGAAACAGTTCAAGAAAAACTGATGGGAAATTCCATTTGAAAATGCCAACACTTGCAAATACAACTTGAAGCATTGGATGGGAATATGATCAAAAACAAAGTGCAAACAGCTCTCCATGAGTATATATGTTGTTTCTCCAATCCTACGAANGGGGGGGAGGGGGGGGGAGCAGGGAATGTGTGAACAACTGAGGAAATCACAGTTGTACTTATAATAAAATATAGAGCTTTTTTTCCTTCAAAACTCATAGGCACAGCACAGCTTTGGGTACACACTATTGCTTGCTCTCCACTACAAATTATTTTTGCTGCTTTCTTAACTTTAAAAGGCAGTCCAGGACTATGATTTTTTGGTGATTTAGGAATGGATGCACACGTGAGTATTTATATTACCCCATGATTTCTGAAACCTGCTATTTGAAAATTGTTTTAAGGCATGTTCCAGGAGAGGTCTTTAAATGGAAGAGATGCAATTCTGACCTTGCACCTTATACACAGCTAACAGGCGGCGTTGGACTTGCATGGATTAGTGAAGGCAGTGCAGGCTAATTCACATGTGTACAATGGTTTCTGTACCCCAGAATTACATCCAGAGGAGGGTCACAGTCTAAATAAACACAAAATAAATTTCACACCTCCGAAATTACAAGGCAAGTTTTATCAGTGTTAAGACTGTAAGCTTCTTGGGGCTGAGACGGTCTTGTCTGTCTCTCCTGTAGAGCATTAATCATGTTGTGGGCGCTTACAGCTAATAAGATGCATGTAAATCTATTCTGATGTGGTTTTTTGCCACTTCAGACTAGAGAAGAGTCACACACAGAGGCATACTCTTACCTCTCTACCTAATGATACACTAATGTGCCTAATTGAGGAAAAAAAAAAAAAAAAAAAAGCCCTGATAGGAACAGAAAGGCTTTGTTTTTGTTTATGCCACCCAGACAGAGTCTGTGGCTATACATTGCAAATAGTTGGCAAAACCTAAACCGCAAGCATGCAGCAGCACTGTGAGTAATAAAGATAATGTTTGTATTTTGTTTATGAAGAGCCCTAACCAACACACTAAAGCAAGCGTACTGAAACCAAACAATGCTCAGATCTTTAGGAAAACTTCAGTGGATCCAAATCACGTAATTTAATCACTTTGTTCTTTAACAATCTAAACATCACTCAACATTTACAAGCAGTGATTCCATATAAGTTCTCTAAGCTGAAAAATAGGATGTATCCAGTTGCCCTTGTCTGTCCCAACTATTAAAGTTCAAACAAATCAAGCTCTATTACTGAGGGAAAAATAATTTAAAAAAATAAAATTAAAAATTTGCTTACCCCAAAGGTCAAGAAATGTTATATTGCCTGGCAAACATGGACTTCCTCTATATCTGGAGTCACATGAAATGTATAGGTATCTCAGTTACTCCGTCGTGACTTTGACAACACACCAGTACTTTTGCAAGGACTGCATAGATAAGAAATGTATTTTGTACTTCTCATAAAAACTAGAATTCAAAAGATTTTCACACTGAAAAAGAAAGAGTAATAAGAAAGGGAGAGCTGCTGAAGTAAGGCTTCTTCCTAGAAGATAAATTTCCAGTTTGGCTCAATACTGGATGCTAGATCAAAATGTTATTATTGACAAGCATGCTGTTTTTATTTAGGACAATTTAAATAAATTTTATTTCCAGATTTACACAGTGTTCTCACTTGCCAAAAGCTGGTGAGAAAGAGCTTCATGTCACATGAAAAATAACAGCAGGTTTCCTGTCTTTCTCTTCATCCATCCTTCTACTTACTTAATTCTGGAGCCCCTTTGAGAACAGAGGCATATTCAAGCCTCAGGGACCAGCGCTCTCGCCGCCTGTACGGGGCTCAGCTGCCATGGACTTCAGAAGGGAATCCCCTTTCTTGCATGCAGAATTTGCAGGGTTAGGAGGCAGGATTATAGCCCCCCCAAAGTAATTCATCAGTTCCCTCATCCAACAGCATGTTCTGGACTGTGAGCAGATTGCATTAGAGAGCAACTGCAGGGTGGCGGAGTGTTGTTCGCTGTGACCAGTTAACTTAACAGCAGTCACATCCTGCTACGCAGGGCTGCGTTTTCACTACCCTGTTAACATGCTCCCAGCAACTCTGTCAAGGCTGAATTCCTTGACCGTACGCAAATCAGAGACGCTTTGAGAGTCCCCTAACTAGCAGACAGATGGAAAGTCAAGGATCCAACCAGTTCCTCCCCACAGGGCGCACTGGAGGCAGCCTGGACAGCTGCGCATCACAGACTGTCCCTGAAAAACGTTGACCGAAACTGCCAACACAAACCTTACAAGGCAGTGAAGCAGAGCCTGGTCTATAATACCACTCTCTCCAAGCCCTACGTGTCACATAAGTATTTAAAAAAACCCAGCATAATCATCCCTGCAAGAAGTTGCCCAACAAAATGTGGGGAGCCTGGCTCGGAGAACTCCCACCCAGAGTTCACCTAGAAGAGAGAGATGTGCAGCCTTAATCCAAGCCCAGAGCCGGCTTCCTCCAGCACAGAGCTGAGATGCTTAGTTTCCCAACCCATGCTCCTTAGTTTCCACAAGCAGCCCAGACTGCTCGGCAGATGCTGCCAACCAAGAATCAAAACCAGGGTTGCCAGGTGACCCAGACCTGCCCAGCAACCAGATGCTTAACCAGGGATAATACCGGCCTACTGTTACCTGCCTGAACAGCCAGCTCTGGGTACATCTCATCGTTTTATACCTTGACTGCTATGACATGCGACTATGGCTAAAAATCTGCCCTGGTAGAACCTCTTTGCTAGCAAAAAATGACCACAAATGACATCTTGAAGAGCTACTCTCCACATATGGGGAAAAGCCCAACAGAAATTTTCACTTCCAAAAAGCACTCCAGCTATACTAAATCTTCTGCTCTAAGCCAGCTATCTTATCCTAAGGAAAATTTTCTAGAGACCTGACTAGGAAGTGCTTGGAGAAAGAGTGGAGATTGCCTTATCCTCATGCTATCTGCTCTGCAGTCACCACTGTTTGGGAGGTTGGGTTGGCTAGGTCTTTGCTTACTGGTTTTCTCAGGGAGAGAAACTGGAACATAACACCCCTTGTCTGCTTATCACCTCCCCTTCCCCACCCCACCCCCCCAAGGACAACTGTGAAACACTTCTATTGAAATCCTATCAACCCGTAGCTGGAGAAAAAGGACCAGCACGGGATGACTTCCCTGCTTCCATACCCCTAGCCTTTCCTTTCTTTTATACACCCAATCCTTTTTTAAAGGGAGCCATGCCATAACCGCTACTGCAATTAAACTGACAAACCTGAATCATTCCTTAAGCCACTGGGAACTCTGTACAGTCTTTGAAGCATTTGGCTGGCTGGTAGTCCCAAAAGCGCCTCCTTGGTAACTTCTCATCAAAGCTTTTTAAGCTCCCTGTTTGCTCAACTGCCTAAAGATCTCATTCACAGACCTCCACTGGGAAAATGCATGCAAACAGTTACTAAACCCTTCAAAAGCAAACTAAGAGCAACCGGCGTATCTTCTTTCCTTCACGTTAAGGACATCATCAGTTCTGTTATTGAATGTCCCTTGCCCCCAACGCTCAAATCTCTCTCTTTCACCAGGGAAATCCTTCAGTTAAATCCCTCCCAAAGCCAACTCCAGGTGTCACTGCACATGCGGCATCAACACTTGGTCCTCACCTGCACCGGTGGCCAGGAAGGGCATGCTGGCTACAGATTCAGAACCTACCCATGAAGACAGGTTGCACATGTAGTTAGACCAAGAGCTCTGCTTCCACCTTCCTGCCCCACAACAGCCCTCCAGTGACACTGATGCAGTCAAGTTTGGCAAGAGTACACCCCACGCCCAGGAATCTTTTGATTTCCTGCAAGCTCCGACTGTCCTGCATTTAAGTCCAGGACAGCTAACCACTTACACGCCTCCGCAAATACATGTTCTCGGAAGCAGGTTAGATTAAAAATATACTATAACAAACTTCTTTTAAAATAATACGTCTGCTCAGTCCAGTCTGAAAGACAAGTGGTGCTGGTACATTAAAGTATTCCTGTTTGCACTGTAGCTTAAAAATACCTGATGCATTGCTATTTTGCACTCTTGTGTCTAGAGCCGATGCCGATCACTCTTACCTTACAGACACTGAATGGACTGCACAATACTGTTCTCAGAAAAATACTACTTCATTTTTAGATTTATTTTTTTTAGTCTCATTCAAAGGATGAACGATTAGGTTATTTTCTATCTTAATAAGTGATGTAAAACCTCCGGACATATGGTAGCATTTGTATACTTCCAGGCAAGCAGTGATAACTTTCAAATGTTACTTCCCCTCCTCCTCCTCCACTACATGAAACAAATATACTGGAGCTCATTTAAATCTTAGTGACAAACACATTTAAGAGAAACTAATTCCAGTTACAGTTGCCAAATATCAGATGCACACGTTAAATAATTATATTAAAAAATAAAGAGCAGATGAATTCTCATTCTCATCATTGGTTAATAAAGTGCCTATATTTTTCCAATAAGGATTAAACAATTTTACGAGACAATACTTGTGCTTAAATTAGCAAGGAATAAACAAATGTCAGCTCATACTTATAGGGACATATGACAAGTATCATTCATATAACTCAACAGCTACAAGATTAGAGGATTGCTGCTGTCTCATTCAGTTTTGTAAGTATCAATCCACAACAGCTCCACTTTTCTTTTTCTAGTTTAAGATGCATAGCAGGGCTCAATTTTTTAATAAGGTAATGCCACAAAATGGCTGAAGACCAAGGGTAAGATTTTTCAGAAGCAGAAAGCCGACAAATCTCAAAATGAAGGTATGGTATCACACATATTGAGGTGCTTAATTAGGAGCCATCTCTTAATAAGATTTTGCTTGCTATTTTCCTTGGGAAAACAAAGCTGCATCCCCTCAGCAGCTTTCTGCATTTACCAGATTCTTTCCTGGTTTTGAGAAACGTGTATGTCATCCCCAAAAGTACCCAGCAGAGTTGTACTGGAAGGGTTCAGGCGTCCTCTCCAACTGAATGTTACACTGTCATCCGTTATTACCCAAGGCTGGTCATAATGTGCATTAACATTTATAAAGTTGGAATCTATTCAGCCTGTCCACCCAGTAGCTGACTAACTGGACATTATTAATTGAAGAATAAGCCTAATAAAAAGGGACAACAAAATAACCTGAATACTGTAACCCACTCTATGCCTCTATTTTCTCAAACTCAAGCCATGCTAATACTGACTAAGTTGACAAGTATTTCACATCTAACAGCTTCTAAGCTTTCTACAGAACAAAGAAGAGTGACAAGTAGGCAATCAATATTATTTTGCGCTTTCCTAACTGAAAGGGGAACTTTAAATAGGCAAATGTTTTCTACTACTTAGAGGCAAATTCTTGTTATTCCTTTAAATGAAAAAAATGCTATGTGCTTCAGGGGGAAACAGGCACCAGTAACAACAAGCTGTTCACCACTTTTGAGCCAAATGCTTGCAAAAAATACCGAACACAGAACACATTCAGAGCTGCAGCAAGGCAGCAGAAGAGCTAAGAAAATCCAACGGGAAGGAAACACATCCTTCTCCACCTTGGCCGAGACCAGAGAGGACAATTCTTACCCCAAGACGCGCGCTTACAAAGGCTCTGCTTCCAGAAAGTACTTTTACGTGAATTTGTATGAAGTTAATAGGAAATCAAAAGCATCTGACCAAAGAAACGCTCCACTCCCGCATGGGAGCGGGGCGGGGGGCGAGTTAATGCGGAGAACCTCTAGATTTCCCCCAGAATTACT